>VDFB02128729.1:0-11406 GCA_007258455.2 Sequoia sempervirens
TTGAATCAATGAAGAAGAGAGCTCCAAGAAATGGTTGAAGGAGCTTTTTGACGAAAATACCCCTATTTCTTCACAATTTTTGACAATTTTCTGTAGTTTTAGTCTGAAAATAGTTTTGTAAGGCCTTGTACAGTACCATGTCAGATCTATAAATTGATGAAATGATATTTCTATGCTTTTATGTTCAAATTATTATTTTTTCATTAAATTTCATGTGGTTTTGAGCAAGATATGGAAAAATTACTATTGACTACCCTATTGCTGATCTAGGGTTTCCAGCGAGAGAAAAAATTCATAAATTTTTCTTCTACCATTGAAAATTATTGAAACTTCATAAAACTCTTAGGTTTCTACCCACGTTCTGACCAAAGGAAAATTCTAATTCAATCGTATGAGTGAGTTGTGCAGATCTGTTTGTATGCATTGTCAACAAAACTATCAAAACCATAGGGTGTTGAGGGTTTAGTGCAAGATTCATTTTTTTTGTGTTCACCATAGCACTGTAAGGTTTGGTGAGGTCCTCTAGAGTACATTGAAACTTTGATAAGCCTAAAAATTCTTAGGAGTGAGTGTGGTTTCAATAAACACCAATTAGGACCTTGTTTAAGGGTTTGAGCCTAGAAAGGAAAGTTTACAGAAATCTTCCAAGATAGGGTTATAAAACCTTCAAGAGAGTCAATAGGAATATGAAAAAATTTCCATTTACATCTTGTTTATGTAGTGTAGTAAATTGTACACTCTTGAAAATAGTACAATTTCACACTTAATTTAAACCTATTTTAGCACCCTTGCATTAAATACCCCTTTAAATCATCATAAGTAGTCCCTTAAGACCCTTTATTTTGGATCTCGAGGTTTATTTCAACAAAAAACCTAAAAAAATCATCAAAAACACTAAAATTCCTAACAAACCACCTCTAAAATCTCGGGCGGGACTCATATGCCACCTTGGGCATATGAGTCCCCGTAGGTGGGCCTCGTATGCCACAAGTGGCATATGAGTCCCATTTGGGCCCTTTTTAGGGTTTAAGTGGGTAATTCAAGTTTTTAGTTGATGTCATATTTTGGGATCTAAATAATAGTAAATTAGGTGTATTTCCTATATAAACAAGCTCCTAAGTCATTTTTCATCTAAGCAATGATCTAGAAGAGCAATCAAGAACAAGAAATAAACAAAGTTGAATCCTTGGAGCAACATTATAGTGGTTTTGTAGGTCTTCAAGCTCACTTTCTTTCAATATCTAGCATTGTCAAGAGCAGATTATGGTTGCCTCTGGTGAATCACGATGGATTCTAGGTTGGGGAGATGCAATTGGCCATCAAGCCTAGCCTAATGAATTGTTTTCTAAGTGATTCCATCCTCCATTATCACTCGAATTTCAACCTAGAAGGAAGGTACATGCATATATTATGGATTATTATGGTGATTAGACATCTACTAAAGTGATTCATTCATCCCCATATTTCATTCTTGCATCTCATTCTAGCACAATAGAATACGATTGAATTGCATTTCAAATTTCCTAATCTTAGACACACTTAAGGTTAGGGTTTATGTTCACATTTGCATTCAATGTCCATTATTTTTATCAAGGTTTAATTACAAAACTTGGGGTTTGACTTAGGAAAACCCCCATAAGAAAATCAAAAATATATTCTGTTTTGTAGGCCTTTTTATAGGTTCAGATCCAAAAATTAGTTTGGGAAGGAAGAAAAAAGATTGGGACATAGATTTGAACTTTGAATTTTTGAAAAAGAGGAGCGAGACTGATATGCCAAAAGTGGCGTATGAGTCCCACTATAGGAAAAATTCCTTTTTTTTTGCAGATCCTAAATCTACATTGTCAGAAACTTGTTCCAGATTAGAAACCCTAGTTTGGGACTAATATGCCCATACTGGCATATGAGTCCAAGTGTGACTTTTTTGTTCAAATTCATACTCTTTTCTAGGTCATTTAATCATATATTGCATGTCATTGAGTCTTGTCATTAGGTCTTTCATTTCATTAGTCTTTCCAAGCCCTAGCTTGGTGGTGAACCCCTCTTTAGTTTATAATGAGACCCTAGGACAACCCTATTGTAAGATCTTGTTCTCCTTTACATACTTTAGCTTGAGATCTCCAGGGTTTTCCTTGAATGAGAGTGAAGAATATTGTTATACTATCTCCCAAGCATAGGACTATTTTCCACCTTTCGTTTTGGTGAACCCAACATGAAGAACATCTTAATTTTTATTTTGAGTGCATCATCATCCTAGATCTTTCTTGCATTAACATTGAATTAGGGTTTGCATTAGTTAATTGAAATTCTAGGGTTTATAAATCTTGCATTAGTGAAAATGCATATAGGTTGCATTTTTGCATCTTACATCATTGAAAATCATCTCAAATATGCATTTGTATTTAGTCTACAGATTATCCAAACCAAAAAAGCATAGAAATAACTTAAAATTTTCTAAAATTTGTGAAAAAAAACCCTCATTGGGACTCATACGCCCCTCTAGCTATTTAGTCATAGTGCATATTTTAAACTGAATTCTAAATCATTGAATTCTCTATTTCTGGGCTTTTGTTTGTTGTTGGTAGCTTTTTGTTTCAATTTACAGAGTTTTTGTTATGTTCAAATCATTAGAGTTAGCATAGTTTACCTTCATTGCAATTGTGGATAGAATTAGATTCTTGTACTTTCCATTTTCAACATTATTTCATAGTTCAATTAGATTAGATTACATTTGGAATTCATTAGAAAAAAACCAAAAACACCTACAAACCAATGAATCACTTGGAGAAAGTAAAGTTATTTGAGTATGTCAAATCTTTTTTTCCAAGTTAACCTAACCCTCAAGCCTTTTAGTAGTGACGACTTTGACATGTTAGATGAATCCCTTGAAGAGTTCATCTCACAAGGTTCATCCACTAAGGTTTGTTATGATAAACCAAAACCAAGAGAAGTTAACATGATTCAACCTCAACTTATCCTTTACCCACCTTCACACAAACCTCAAACTCAAAAAAAGCCTATTTTTAGCCTTGAACGCCTAAGAAAAATGTTTTGCAGCAATCAAGTTATAATACCATTGCTCATACATGTAACACTTAAAACAGTCCACAACAAAAACAACCAGCTCCAACAACCTTACCTTTGCCTAATCCCATGTTTCCTAGTGCTCCTCATTTTCCTTCGAATAGTGGGAAGGAGTATGATATTGTTGAACAACTTAAGAATACTCCTACAAAGATATCCCTATTGGACCTAATTCATAATTCACCTAATTATCACACTATGCTTCAAATAGCCTTGCAACAAGTAGTAGTTCCCTTTGGTACAAATGCAAACAATGTGGCAGCCCTAATACAAGGAATGAATACAATTAATGTAGACATTACTTTTCATCAACATGAGCTACCTCCTTTGGAATTGAGAAATAAAAATGACGCCTTCATGATAATAGGCATCTATAATATGTTTGGAATAAAAATAACCCTTGTTGACAATGGATCCACCCTTAATGTGTGTAGTGTGACCCTTTTGGATAGACTTGGCATGGAAAAATCAAGAGTTCAAATTGATTCCTTATCGATTCAAGGATTTGACAACGTAGGAAAACAACCACTTGGTGTTATTACTTTACCTATTACAGTTGGAAAGGAAACCTTACAAACTCCTATTCATGTCATGCCTCATGACCTTTCATATAATCTTCTTTTAGGAGGACCTTGGATTCATGAGATGCATGTGGCGCCTTCAACTCTTCATTGTATAATGAAGTATGTCTATAATGATAAGGTATACTAAATTGAAATAGATCCTAAGCCTGAAAGTTGCTTACAAGTTGAAAGAGGAATGACAAGTCCTCTAAACATATTGATTCCAACATTGAACATAGAACCTATCAAAGAAGAAGAACAAGAGATGGAAACAGTGTCAAAATTATTGGAAGATGATTGGGGTTCTTTAGAATTCACACCTTCATTTATGGGAGAATACATAATCACAAGAGAAGAAGACAAGAAACAAAAGAAACCAATGGTTATGTCAACACATAACTTAGAAGAAAAATAACAAGCATCTACCTCATCTACCCTTGAAGAAGATACAAGCTACACAACAAACTTCGATGAGATAGATTATCAACTGCCAAACTCAAAATAAATGTAGAAACTTTATGGAAGAGGTTACACGATTATGAAACAACTTGGCTATAGTAGAAAAGGGTGTGGAAAGAAAGAACAAGGAATTTTTGTTCCTATAGAACCTAACATGCAAGAAACAAAAAGTTGTTTAGGATATTATCCTTCTAAGATAACACAAGCAAACAAAAGACCCTCGTTGAACATAAATTCCATCATGTGCAAACCTAAAATAACTCTCACCTTGAAACAACTGGAATTGCTTGATATGACTTGTGAACAATCATTGGAATACTTTGAAGATGATGAAGCCTTGAAAAAAATGCTAGGAGATTATGAAAAATAATCTACTCCTCCTCAAAGGAAATGAGTTACATGGGCTATGATTAGTGCCAACAATAAAGACATAGAAAAGGAAAGTAATGAGATTGACATGAAAAATGAAGAGTACAACACTAAATTTCCAAAAAAAGGTGCACTTCCTCTAGGAGATATAATTGACGTACCAATGGACATTAATGATAAGGAGAAATTGATTAAGATAGGAAATTTCCTTGATGAAGATGAATAAGAGGACCATGCAACATTGCTTCATAACTTTCCCAAAAAAATTTCTTGGAATTATTTAGATATGTCAGGAATGGATGCTAAGATAGTGACATATAACATCTTCTTGGTTGAGAATGCTAAACCAGTTAGACAAAAGATACAAAAAATGAATCCTAAGATAGCTTGCTAGTTGATGGAGAGATTGAAAAAATCCTTGAAGTTGGTTTCATACAACCTATAGATTATTCTCCTTGGATCTCAACTATTGTCGTAGTTGTAAAACCCGATAATCGTATTCGGATGTGTACGGACTTTCATGATTTAAATAAAGAATCTTTAAAAGGTGATTTCCCCCTTCCTAATATTGACATGATAGTGGACTCGACTACATGACATTCTTTGTTATCATTCATGGATGGATTCTCTCGATACAATCAAATATTTTTCAACCCTGAAGATTAATACAAAACAAAATTTATGATATTCTAGGGAACATTTTGTTGGGTAATGATGCCCTTCGGATTAAATAATGTAGGTGCAACATATCAATGAGCTATGACATTAATATTTCATGAATACATGCATAAGATTTTGGAAGATTATGTTGATGATATTCAAGCCAAATATTTAACTCAACAAGACAATGTAAATATCCTTCAAAAATATTTGAGCGAATGAAAAAATACAACATGAGATTGAATCCGAAAAAGTGTGTCTTTGGTGTAGATAGTGGAAAACTTTTAGATTTTATCATATCTCATAGAGGCATTTAGGTGGACACGAATAAAATTAATGCTATCTAGTTAACATTCCACCTCCAAGAAACATCTCACAATTTTGTACCTTACAAGGAATAATTTAGTCTATTTGTTGTTTTGTAGCATTCCTAGTAGACAAAGCATTACCATGTACACATCTCCTCAAGAAAGATGTGGAATGAGGATTGTAAAAATATTTTGAGAGTTTGAAGGATTATCTTGCCACTCCATCTATTTTACAAATTGCTATGAAAAACATGTTGGTATGTAATGGTGATTGATCATGCTATACTATACACCCTGACATGTATCCTTGCTGGGGTTTGAGGGCGGCAACCCCCGAGAAAAAATTTCCTCCTTTTTTGTGCCGTCACCGAAAAAGGGAAAAATCAACAAAAAAAGAAAAAAAACCCGATTTTGTAGAACCCTAATATGGAAGCTTCTAAGCTTGTTAAAGGGGGGGTTTAGATGGGGATTACAGTATGATGAAAAACATGATTATTTGCAAGATTGTAATAAGTTTTACACTAGATAATAAAATCATTGGATGGTTGTGATTTGGTGGATGATATAGCCAGTTGAACCACGTTAAATTCTCTATGTTATAATTTACTTTATGTGTGTTTTTAGTTTCTTTGTTTATTAATTAAATCTGCATTTAATTGTTAGATATCTGCATTTCTTCCTAACAAAGTAAACCATTCATCCTTTATACCGCAACATCAACCCATGCTTTCACAACATTATTGGCTCAACAAGATGAAAATGGTAAGGAACATCCTATCTATTACATTCTTTGAACTTTGATTGATTACAAGACATAATAAACAGTGATAGAGAAACAATGTTTGGATCTTGTATTTGCTACTAGTAAGTTGAGACATTACTTACTAAATGCTAAAATACATGTGATGATGAAATTTGATCCTTTAAAACATCTCTTCACTAAAATAGATTTATTAGGATGCTTAGCTAAATGGATTATGTTGTTAATAGAGTTTTACCTTAAGTTTGTTTCACAAAAAGCAATTGAGACAAACCTTAGTGAAAACTTAGGCGGATGCTCCCTCGCTCCTAGCATTACCTAATACAAAATAATTCACTGATGAGAATGTGTTAACTATTTAGAAAGATGAAGAAAAATGGGAATTATACTTTGAAAATTCTAAGTGTAGAATAGGCTCTGACACTCGGGTTATAATAGTCTCACCCATCAGAAAGCCTATTCCCTTATCCTATTGCTTAAACTTCCTATGCACCAACAAAATAGTGGAATATGAAGCATTAATTTCTGCCTTACATGTTGTTTTAACTTTGGGAGTTTGAGTTATTAAGATACTCGGTGATTCACAATTTGTCATTAAGAAAATAAACATGACATGTCAAGCAAAACATGAAAAATTATCGAAATACAAGTATTTCACAATGAATTTGTTACATAATTTTGAGTCGTTTACTATTGATAATATCACATGAAAGGATAGTTGACATGTAGATGTAATGGCAAGTGAAACTTCTCTTATATCGCCTCAAGATCCTTCAAAGTATTTCACATTTATTGTTCATACCATTGTGAACCTATCAATAGAATCCAAAGCTAAAGAAGTATTATCAACAACTATGGAAAGCTCTAGTGAATGGTATGCACTGATATTTAATTATTTAAAAGATAGTACCTTTCCTAAGCCGACAACTAAGAATACTTGTTATTGTCTTCGCAAATTTGCATCTAAGTATATAATTCTCGCCAATGTGTTATAATGAATATCATTTAATAGTATTTTACTTAGATTCCTTAAATAATATGAAATCCCCATAGCACTTGAAGAAGCTCATGTAGGACTTGTGCTTATGGAGGTCATTTTGGAGGAAGATCGTTAGTTCAAAAACTTGTCCGCATAGGATACTATTGGAGACATATGGAGAAATATTGCGTTAAATATGTTAAGAAATGTCACAAATGTCAAGAACATAGCAATTTGATTCATGTTCCCACTTCTGAGCTTTGGGCCCAAATTCCTATTTGGCTGTTCTCAGTATGGGGACTAGATCTAATTGGAAAAATATGACCTCCTTCTTCTGTTGGGCACACCTTTATAATAACTAAAAAAATTATTTCAAAAAATGGGTGGAAGCAATTCCACTTCATATGAAAACCACCGATGTGATATGTCATTTCATATTGGAGCACATTATTGCTCACTTTTTACTTCCTTCCACATTGGTTTCAGAAAATGGGACACTATTTAAGAATAATTATGTGAAGAAGTTCCTAGAAACATTTAACATCCAAAATTGTTTCTTAACACCTTACTACTTGCAATCTAATGGTCAAGTTGAATCAACTAATAAAACCCTTGAGAAAATACTACAAAAAATAGTAAACAAACACAATAAGGACTAGCACACATAGTTGAAATACACATTATGGGCTTATTGTACTAGTATATGAAAATCTATTGAGACTACTCCTTATAAATTTGTCTATGGTACCAAGGTGATAATTCCCTTGGAATTAGAGGTTCCTCCATTAAGAATCACTCTACAAGGACTTATGGATGACAATACTTATAAGGAACAACAATTGCATCAACTTGAAATGCTTGAAGAACAGTGCATTAACACTCTTGAATATCTTCAAGCTTATTCTAGAAAATTACAACATTGTTACAATGACCATGTCATCCCTCATGTATTCAATAAAGGTGATTCGATGTTATTCAAAAATCGATGTAACATCAATTTTAACCCAACTAAAAAAGGAAAATTCATCCCTAATAGAAATATATGGTATGCCTCTTAAGGGACTCATAAATATTATGCATTTGCATTGGTACTATGTCTAATCTTCTTGAATAGTGTGAATGATAAAGTAATGGTGTTAGAGTTAGTAGATGACATTCTATATGCTCTTGCATTGCTCCGTTCTTAAAAAAATAATTATTTGTGCATCTTGAATACTAAAGTAATTATTTAAATTAATTTTAGATAGTTAATTTAGGTTTCATACTATTCAAGATAATCTTGTATGTTGTTTGAGATCATAGGTGCATTTAATTTATCATAACATACCAAATCACAATGTTACATCTAAGAGAAACTATAATAGTTTTAATTAGATCACACAAAACATGTTAAATCATGGAGATATTTATTAAATATTCCTACAAAGAGTATTTGATCAATCACATTTCCATTTAACATACAACACATAAGCATAAATAATAAAGCATCAAAATAATCATATATATATCAAAATTTTGAGTACATGTCATTAAATATATAATGCTAGGGTGATCTGTGGCTACTAGATCCCTGAGGATTTGGTGATCACATTTTTCTAGATATAGTTTGATGAGAGATGGTAGTATGTGATTGTGATCATGAAATAATAAAAGCATCCAAAACATATTGTAGACGATGTTCTTTTCCAATGACCTCTTGGTGCTCTTTTGCTAGGTGGTATCTATCTACCTATAGCCTGCTACCTCTACATGGAGTCTCTTGACCTCTGTTAGACCTCGAGATGATTGGATATCCTGATAGGTAGCCTCAGCTCATTGACCATTCCTCCTAGCACCCTCATATGCTACCCCTAGTCTGACATATGGCTCGAACAGCTTTGTGTCCCACTCCATGATGGGTGGGGGCACATAGTCTGTATCAGTAGCATCATCAAAGAATAATGAAAAAACTATCTCTACAAAAACCTATTGATAGAGATTATGTATGTCTTTCACAACCATTTTAAGATAGAAATCATAAATATAATTAGTACAAATCATGATATATATAGAAAAAAATTAAAACATTAAGCATAAGCATAATAGTAAATAAAATGTTGTCACCTAGATCTCTAGATGGTTGTGTAAAGATGGCCTCATACTATGTAGGAGGCATGGAGGATGTGCTAGCCTCCCCATGAGCATGGAGTGTTGAATGCGTGTTGACTATGATATAGTCACATGAGTGGGAGTTGGCTCTCTCCACTCATGGCCAACTGGATCCTCATCCATTGTATCATCACCCTTGCTCATCAGCTACTCCTCATCCTCATCCTCATCCTCATCCTCCTCTTTCCCATCATAATTTGGGTCTACAACCTCGTCATAGTCCTCAACTATCACATCTACATAGGTCTACATCCTTGGGTACCTTATCTCCTTAGCTATCTCCTCCTCCTGTCCCTCGGTTGGAAATTAGTCTTGAAAAGCGATAGGTTCATCCATTAGGAATACATGAGTTAGTCATGTTGCTACCCACCCTCCTTGTATGCATCGATTTACTAACATCATGGAGTTCAAAAGACCTAGGGCATATCATGATCCTGTCCCCGAATCACTATAAGATGACATTATCAATGGTAAAACATATTGTATTCCCTAGTATGCAGCGTTGTGCATGGATCACCTATAGAAAGGTCATGCTACTAATTAGTACCTATATCTACCCAAACTATCATGACATGATCATGGTAAATGGTCATGCCTCATTATTACCGTGTCTTCCTAGTAGAAATAATTCCCGTCTGCATCTAATCAGCTATTGCATCTCATATAACTTCTGTGGTATCAACTAGTATAGTCTCCACAAGATGTCCTCCTGATCGAGTTAGTTGAATATGACCCACCAAAAATGTAAATCCCCATGTACTGCCATAACTGCCTCAGTGGATAACTAAATGTGTGAGGGTATCTTAAGGCTAATATTGATGAAAACACTGCCAACCTAGTGCATGTGATATGCTCTAGGCACCACACATGCAGTAGTGTATAATGCACCATACCATCGGCCTCATGGTATGAAAACTACTCTAGATCATAATACAAGTGTGCAAGGATGTTGTGCCCCCAGGCATATATGATCCTATATTGCTCCATCCATTGTATCATGTGAACTAGTCCTCCATCTAGATGCACTCCCCAACCATCATGGATGAGTACTAGTGCCACTCTGAAAATCATGATCCATACCAAAAGTGGTGCTCATGAATAAAGTATCCAAGATAGTTCAATGTACAGCCCCACAATGTCATCCTGAATTGGACCTTTAAGTTAGAAATATATATCATATTTCATCTCTCAAAATGACTCATCCCCTACAAAATGGAATCTCTCACCTTGAACCAGAACTCAAAGAATGTGATGGGCATCATCTAGGGTGATCATCATCTTTCCTATCAGAAGATGAAACATATAGGTGTCTGCATCCCACCTCTCAGCCATTTCCATCAACATAGCATCATAGTACCTCATGGGGGGCATGAGGTATGCCCAATATAATCCAATTCTCTATAATATTTTTGTATGCTCCTATGATAATGTCGAGACTAAGTCTCATAGGTGATCATCAAAACCAAGAAACCCAAAAAATTATGAGCACTTCTAGAAGGATGCCAATAGATGAGGAATCTGAGTCCCCTGTTCAATAGGTCATACTAATTGATAAGATAATTAAAGATACTCATTGAGGATGGTTTTCTAACACTAAATTTGTTGCATATATTTGAAAAGATAATTCCTCTTAGTATACAAAGAACATCATTGCAAGTGAATTGTATTTAGCAGGAGGGTTTCTGCTAGCAATGGAAGCTCCTAAATTGGTAATGGAATGTATCAATTAGTATGACCCAAATAGGAGGGTAATTGAGAAAGAAGGGAGAGTCTATGCAAACCTCTCTGTAAAAAAGACACTGCCTTAGAATGGTTTTCCAACTTTCCTAATCATTCCATCCGTTCATGGATTTTTGGGACCTTATGGACTACTCTTGCACTTCTAGGGTTTTTCACCTAAAAGGAGAGAGTTAGGGCCAAAAATGCTTATGTATCACTCAAATTAGGATGTGTGTGATGTGATGTTATGTAAATTAAATTAACTAACTGAAATAGATTAATCTAGGTGGTTGAAAATGAATGAAAAAGTGCAATTACAATTATGTTTGAAAACACGTTGTGATATGCAAAACAACT
>VDFB02128730.1:0-13428 GCA_007258455.2 Sequoia sempervirens
ATTTCATCTATGATTTATGTTACTTTCAGGAATGTAGATTGTTGAACGGGCCTTCAAATCTCACCCGAAAGGAAGATTTCCTGTGTCTATTTACTTGGAATATTGGTGTATCGCCTTAGCATTAGATTTTATTTTTGTATATTTGTTTCCTTTTCCCTTTTCACCCCCCAATGTATGAAGATTCAACTTCCTTAAAACCCAGAGGTTACTCAGTTTAGCACAATTAGTCCCCCCATTAACCAAGTTTTCCATAAGGTTGTGTGCCTAGAAATTTTAGGCATCAACAGTTCTTTTTCTGGCATGCCTGGTGGGACCTTGTTTGAATGTATCTAAGTTTAGAGTGGGTGTATGAGCCATAGACCTGTTACTAGATCCCAGTCAACGAATAACCCTAGCTTGCTAGTGCCACTATTGGTAATAGTACAAGTAAGAACTCATCCAGCGAATGCCCCGACCCCTCCATAGTTCTCATTACCAATGGCTAACAAAAATTATGTGGCATGGGATGTTGGAAGCCCTCTCAAAGCACTAGTAGCACTAGTTGTGTGGGCTCATATCCCAATGTCTACTTTAAAATTTTACCAAAATTTATCAGGGAAGGCTCAAAAACACCATCTGACCATCTGTAGGATGTGGTAGACATGTGCTTGGTGCATGGTGTCATTGATCAAAATGTAGCACTAAGGTTGCTTACAGCCTCTTTCAAAGGTAGGGCACTAGATTGGTACCGCACTCTAGAAGCTAATACTATCGGCACCTAGGATCAACTCAAAGATCCTTTTTATGAGCGATTTTCAAACAATGGAGATTAGTCTTCACTATTCTAGTAGCTGGTGACCATTAAGTGGGCCCCTCAAGAGGCCATGACTGACTTCAATGCCACGTTTCAGAACTTGGCAAAGGATCCAGACCACTATTTGCTCACCTGCCAATTTGGTGTTCATGTTCTATCTAAAATCTCTCAATGTGAACATTTCAGTGATGATTCATTCCCTTGGTGGGAACACCTTGTCGGATGCATATAGCCTTGTTGTTAAGGTGAAGAATAATTTGATTGATGCCAGAAATTTACTGCCTCGACCCACTATATTTGTATTCGTAGAATTGTTAGCTCTCGCCCAGGAGATAGCTTCTACCAGTGCCTCTGCTCCTCCCCAATCTATGTACACATATCCGAGCGCATCACAGAATGTTGCTTCTACATCTAACCCTTTAGCAACTAAGGTGAGCGACATCAAGGATTTGTTGTGGACCTTCTTAAATGAAATAATTAATATCAAGCGGCAACAATCTACGCCTACGAAGCCAGCGTTCCAAAATTACCAAGGCGGAAGACCTTCCTACCAACAAAACTGGTTCCAAGGAGGTACGAATCCACAGACTCAACCAAATAATCAAATTGTGTTGGTGCCTACTCCGCTACAAAATTTTCACCCAAGTTCGAATAGAGAGTTGGTAGCGAGGCAAAATAATCTTGTTGATGATACCAATTATTGGTGCTTCCCCTGCAACGAAGCACATATGCCCCAAAATTTTCCATGTGGAAATTTATAGCAAAGAGTGGCAGAACAACGCAGTCAAGGTGTCGTGCTAGCTTCAGGAGGTTATGCATATTCGTCTCTGCAAATGAAAAATGTGGTACTCATTGCTCAAATGCAGGGAATGTCCTTGGAGCAAGAAACAGATATAGCTCTCGATCATGCGCTCTTCTCATGGATGGAAGGAGAAGAGACAGTGTTTGCAAATGATGTTTCCACATCAAAGGCCCTACAAGTGCAATCATATTATAACATTCGCTCGAAGAGAAGATTCACTTGTGATTCGATCGCTCAACATACCAAAAGTGTCTCTAAGCAAGCTCCTAGTTTCTCCATAGTTGTACAACAATTTTAGCCACACAAGGAGATTGTTATAAAAAATTCTAAGGAGAAGAAGTCTTTGAATCTACCGCCATTCAATGTGGTGGAATATTTGAAGAAATCCTTTGCTAATGTATCCCTTTGGGATATCTTAGCTATCTTGAAGCAAAAGTCATTATTGCGGAAGGCCCTACTGGAAGATGCAAGCATAGAGCCAACAAAGCAACCATCCAAGGAAAAGGCTGTTGATTTATCTTCCCAAGCGAAAGTCTTCACAAACAACGGAGAGAAAGCCTCGACCAAAAGTAGAGGTAAACTGAATCCAAACCCCTTTTTCTTAACTCTCACTGTGGGTAAAAAATTGTTGCATAATTCTATGATTGACTTTGGTGCTAGCAACACATTCATTCCCAAGCAAATAGTTGAAGCCTTAGGACTTAGCTATGAACCTTTAAACAGAGGGGTTATGCAGCTTGATGGGAATAAGGTTGAAACTATAGGTGTCATCAAGAACCTCCCATTGACTTTGTTCTCCTACCCCAGTATCACAGTCAAACAAGATATTGTGATCATTGGCATCCCTCACATGTTTGGTCTTTACTTATCCCAAGAGTTCACTACCAAAATAGGCGGGTATCTTTCTTTAGATTGGTCACACTTAATTCTTAGGACCAAGCATGGAGCTAAGATGAAGATATTGTTTGAACCTTTGCATTAGGAACATATAGTAGATGAGGTCATGATAAATTTTGAGGCTACTCATACCTCTATCACCAAAGATGAGATGTATTGTACTGAGTTACTTGAGGATGAGAAGGTGAACGAAGACTGGACTAATGAAGAAGAGGTCCTCTTGAGTGAATTTATATATATTGATCCTTTTGGAAATTATCATGCCATCGGATTGGGAGCTTATGTGATCTATGATGAGGATTATGTGATTTTGAAGGTGATGAAGGAACCCGAGGGTGGTCACGCCTCAGAGCTGTGGACGTTACATTTTGATGGAGCAAGATGCAAATTTGGTGCGGGATCTGGAATATTTTTGGCATCCCCATCCAATGAAAATACACTTAGATATTTTCGCTTTCAATTTGTTTGTTCAAACAATGAAGCTAAATATGAAGGCCTCGTGCAAGGTCTAAGTCTTGTGGAGCAGATGGGCATTAAATAGATAATGGTGTTTAGAGACTCTGAGCTAATAGTCAATCAAGTTTGAGGTGTCTTCGCAGCCAAGAATTTCCACATGCGATCTTATACACATAGGGTCTGGGACCTAACTAAAAGTTTTGAAGCCTTCAATATCTAGACGGTACCCAAAGAGCAGAATGTAGCTACAGATTGCATGGCAACAATAGGATTTCAATTTGACCCTGCTTACAACTTAATTGAGAACATACACTTTGTGCGAGTGATTGTTTGACCCACAATCCCAGGAAATTACCAGAATTGGCAAGTGTTCGCAAGTGATGATCAAATTTCCTCATTCATTCAGTACTCAAGAGATTTTTCCGATCAGCTCCAACCAAAAATTGTAGAAGCTTATGAAGGGAAAATTATTCAGCTAAAGTCCAGCAGGCTTCCGAAAGCACTGGTTACTCTCGAAAATCCATTCGATTATGATGATGCAAGAAATGACAAGAGGAAGTTTGTAGCGGACAAGGGTGACTATGCAAATCTCTAGGTCAGAGATGGGAGGAAGCTTAAGGTTGAGAAAGATGTTTTGCAACATGATAAAGACAAGCTCATGCATTTTTGTGAAAAATATGAAGGAGTAGTGGCCTGGTCATATGATGACCTCAAGGGATATGATCTCGAAGTCATCCAACATACCATAGAACTGACGGAAGGGGAAAAACCTGTCCGCTAGAAGCAAAGGCCAGTAAACCCGAATATTGAGTCACTAATGGCACAAGAGTTGAGGAAGCTAATCCATTCCCAGAGTGTCTTCTCAATCAAGCATAGTACATGGGTGTCAAACCTGGTTCCGGTCTAAAAGAAAAATGGGTACATCCGCCGCTATGTTGATTTTCGGGATCTGAATAGGGAATCCCTGAAATACCACTATCCATTACCTTCCATGGAATCAATCTTGTAAACAGTGGCTAGTTCGGAAATTTTTTCTTTGCTGGACGACTTCTTCGGTTACAACCAAATCCAGGACAAAGAGGAGGACCAACACAAAATGACGTTCACTACTAAGTGGGGAACATTTTCCTATGCAAAAATTCCCTTCAGCCTCTCAAATGTAGGAGCCACCTTTCAGCAAACAATGGATATCACCTTTAGAGAATTGATCAATAAGATCATCTTGAAATGGTTTTAAAAAAATGCCAGGAATTCAGGGTATCCCTAAACCCAAAAAAATGTGTTTTTTGAAGTGCCTCAAGGAAAATTACTGGGACATGTAGTGTCCAAAGATGAAGTTGCTATTGATCTAGATCGAGTGAAGGAAATCAAAGAACTTCCCCTACCAGTAAACAAAATGGGAGTTCACTCCTTCCTAGGGAAGGTAAATTTTGTACGTAAATTCATTTCGAATTTTGCAGGTCTAATTAGACCTATCACCCTGATGCTCAAGAGGGATCAGTTATTTAAGTGGACAAACGAGGCAATAGAAGCCTTTGAGAAGGTCAAGGAGGCTATTTCTTTAGCTCCTATGCTAGTAAACCCAGACTTATCAAAGGCAGACTTATCAAAGGACTTTATAATGTATATGTTTAATAGCAAGTCTAGCATTGCTACTGTTTTAACTCAAAAGGATGATGAAGGGAAGGGAGAACATCTGATAGCCTTCCACTCCCAGAATTTAAAAGATTATGAGATGAAGTACAACTTCATCAAGAGGCAAGCATTTTCCATTTTCAAGGGGCTTAAAAAGTTCTGACACCTCATATCTTGCAGTAAGGTGGTCGTATACGTAGCGCATTTTAGTGTGCACGAATACACTATGGAAGGAGAAATCATCGAAAAGAGGGCCAACTGGATAACCAAGATCCTTGAGTATGACATTGAGGTCAGGGCCACAAAGAATGTGTGAGGAAGAGGATTATGTGAATATTTGGCACAAGATAATGAAGTGGAAGCCGAAGAGGAACAACTCAAGCTAGTTATGCTAAATGAATATGAATCTAAAGGCTACTAGTTGGTAGATAGAATGAGGTTTATGTAGGCTAGGAAATATCTTGCGGGCCTCCCTTCTCAGAAGAATTTTTTTTATAAATTACAAAACAATGGGTATGTGCTCATTGAAGGGGTTCTCTTCAAAAGAAATTTCAATGGTGTTCTTCTACTGTGCATAACTCAAGAGGAGACACAAAAAAATTTGGACGTATTCCATAGCATTTCTACGGGTGGACATTTCTCTGCTAATACCATCGCCATCAAGATTATGTGTGTGGGATATTTCTGGCCTACACTATTCAATGATTCACACTCTCTAGTCAAATCCTCCAAAGAATGCCAATTCTTCGCAGGAAGGAGGAAGAACTCAGCTATGCCTCTGAATCCAATAGTAGTTGAAGATCCCTTTGCACAATGGGGGCTTGATTTCATTGGGATGATTAATCCCACCTCCAGTGTTGGGCATAAATGGATCCTTACAGCCATGGATTATTTCACTAGATGGGTCGAGGCCATGCCTTTGAAGAATGTGACTGAGACAAAGATTGTAAACTTTCTAGAAGAGTTGGTAACAAGGTTCGGCCTGCCCAAGACCATCTTCTCCGACAATGCAAAATCCTTCCTAGGTTCGAAGGTATGTCAATTTGCACTTAGGCATAGAATTTTCCTAAAGACATCCTCAAATTATTATCCATAGAGAAATGGTTTGGCCAAGTCGACTAACAATAATTTAGTCTGACTTGTCAAAAGAATAGGGTCAAAACACCAAAGAGAGTGGAGTAGAAACCTCAAAGCAGTGCTCTGGGTGGACCGCATAACTCCCAAATAAGTATTAAAGACTTCGTTGTATGAGCTAGTATACGAGAAGGAAGCACTATTGTTTGTCTCCCTAGAAATTCCCACACTACAATTGCTTAAATCTCTGGAAGTAGAGAAAAATGGATCCATGGAGGTTCGATTAGCTTAATTGCTATAGGTGCAAGAGAAAAGGAAAAATGTGCTAACGGCCATGTGCAATAAAAAACAAGTGGTTAAGAAATGGTTTGATAAGAAAACCTCCAACCAAGGTCTTAAGTGCGGAGATTAGGTGTTGAAATACAATGAAAGAGCTGTGAAGCCCGACCAACATAGTAAATTTGATAGTCTATGGGAGGGTCCTTATCGCATCATTCAATTCAAACAACACAATGCATTTGAATTGGAAAACATGGAAAAAAAAGCACTGAGAATTCATGTCAATGGAATTCACCTTAAACTTTTCAATTAGCTTTATTAACCATTTAACCATGTAAATATGTAAATATGTAATTATTTTGTGTGTTTCATTGGTTGAGTCTTTATCTAGCAGATCCCTTTAATCCAAAAAGCAGCCAAAAGCAAAAGAGACAAGAACTAGACAAAAGAGCAATATATATATTCATTGTATGGTAATATTTACTTCGAGATATTACATTACAAAATGGCTCTTAGGCCAAGCATTTCAAGAATATATATATATAGAAAAAGAGAAGAAAGAAGATTTCATTCATTCAGAATCTAAAGAGTAAGGAACGGGAGTAGTAGGAGAAAGCAGAGGATACACCAAGTCTCTAAAACTAGTGTACCACTCCACACTGTAGATAGGCTCTACATTGAAGCACCTCAGTAGGAAGTGGCAGGCACGAGATGCCCTTTGACGATGTTCTCCAATGGTCATAGTGTAAAATTTGCTCAGCAATGGTACCCAAGGCATCACCGCATCCTCTTCAATGAGCCAACAGAGATCACTTGCAGTTGGAATACCAAGGCCATGCATCATAGTCATTACAATCTCCCCACGACCTCTGAGATAGCGCTTGGGAAAAATCTCCCTGGTAAGCCTTAATATCCTTGGTTTTGGTACCTAAGTATCCAGCAGAGAGGCAACAAAGTGGGAAAAAATATCAGTATTCACTCGATATTTGTCCTCATAATCTACAAATTCTTTTCCCAACACCCACTTAATTGCAATTATGGCTAAGGTGTGCTTGTTCTTCGTCATACACATCAAACGTCTATTTGAAACTTCTCCTAAGAAATCTACCTGAGCTCTATTACTAGTCAACCTAATGGGAGTATCCATTATCTCTACCAATAAACCCAATTACCAAGTATGAATTATGTTGTTATCCTTAGGTCTATTTATAGAGGTAGTTGGGAGTACAATGCATGTGATAAGCATAATGTTGATCGAGGTGAAAACTTGAAAATCCCACCAAGTTGTGCTTGTTACGTGTGAAGTAAGATGGCATAATTAATCAACTAAAACTTGCAACATGTGCAAGTGGTAATCCGCACGGTCAAGTGCCAAGTGCCTAGCTGTGGATGCAATTTAGTCTGCAATGATCAAATCAAAATATTTTTGTGTAATCATTATGCCTTTTGATTAATCATTCTCATAAAGTTATTAAGTGTAAAAGCATGTGAAAGGATTCGTACGCCTTTAATTTCCAGATCAAATTCCCAGGGGGTGGTGTCGTAGGACATGATGGCTAATCATCATTACGAATTAATGTCTTTTCCAAAGGATAAGAATTCATTTCGCACGAATGGATGAATTAGCAGTACATGCTGAATTTATTGCTAAAAGCATCTGTTGTTTCCAACTCCAGTTTTAGAGAAGGGTAATGTTGCATGCAAAAGAAGAGCACTGCGAAGAGGGTTGAGTATATAGTTCACTGAGAAATAATCCAAGTGTGAGTTGTAAGGAGAGGTTAAGTGTTTGCAAAAGCCTTCATAGAGTCCTGAGATGGCACAAAATATTGAGATGGCAGCACAAGAAGAGATGGTTAGAATCTTATCGGACGCCGTCATGGCGGCACCAATGGCCCATGTTTTTGGTGATATCTCTTATGCCTTAGCAGGGATTCTAGAAAAAACAATATGGCCTCACACAAGGGTCATATAGAAGATTGCTCACAGAAAAAAGTTCAAATAGCAAAAGATTGGGACAGTGTCTATGACCTTGAGCTCAAAACCAACCCTAAGACTCTTAGGGAAGCAGCCTGTGAAAGAATGAAACAAGCTGAGACTAAAGACAAAGAGTCTTTAGAGTACAAGTTGTGGTTCTGCAGTCTTCCATAGTATATGGTTCCCTTAGTGCATCACTGCCCAGAGTTGGTTCACGAATGCACCCAAAATTTCAATTCGGATACCGGAATCATAGAAAGTCAGAACTTGAGAGTAATAATTAGCATTGACACTCTTTGGGATATGTTATGTATCCCTACGAGGCATCTTTCAGAAGAACCTGAGAGATTCTCCATAAATAAATTGGACAATTTCTGGAAGACTAGAACCCAGGCTCAAAGTTTTTACAATTATGAAGCAAAAAGGCCCAAGGGAGAGAAGCGCACACCTCAGTTTCTGATTTGGAACAGTGGTTTCAATTATGACATACAAGACGTCTTCTTGATGTTGGCTTTTGTTTGTAGCCTGGACAATGACAATATGGTGCATGAGTTTCAAATGGGTATGGGTTTCCAATTAAGAAAAAACATACCCTATTCTAGTATGACTTTGCGGAGGCCATTGTTTGGGAGATGTTGCACCAGTTCAAGGAGTATCGCATGCAATATAAATTCAGGTTTTCCTCTTTTAAAGTGCCCATATATTTTTACACCAAAACCTTCATTTCTTTAAAGAGCACATGGAGTTTTCCATTTTTGATGAAAATGGGGTGAGGAAGCTAGTTTCTGCATGGACCCATCTCCTTTCTGCAACTCATGATTATTATGCATTTTCTAAGTCGTTCTTGACTCCAATATTGCAAGACTTTGATAAAGAGGGTTAGGTTGGCTATTTTCGGTTCTCCACTGAGCAAGTGAGATGGATGAAAAATTTTGTCCCTCCTTGTGACTAGTTCCTCGGAGAGGACTTCTTTTTTCAAGATGTGTGGTTTTACTGAGGAACCATTCTCGCTCCCGGTCTGTGTAACAAATAGGGTGTTGGAACTTGAAGTATTTAGGCAACTATCCATTATGGACCGTAGGTCTTGTTTCAGAAAGCATCAGAAAAGCTTTTTCTAATGCCCCTTAAGCTTTGGCACAGTAATAATGGAGAAGAAACAGACAGAAGATCTGCTATCTATGAAGCTTGCTCATCTAGGGTTGGTGTTGATCTGTGACAAATGGGAATACAATCCTGAAGATGACTTAGTGAATCTCAACATCAAGGTGACTCATAGCCCCTGACCCTACTGGGAGACTCGACGAAATCCGCTATCAAGGAACTGTAGTCTCTTTGTAGACTTGGCCTATATTCCCTCGAAGATGGGAAGGTCACCATGGCTATCTTTTTATTACCCTTTGGCCAAAGCTAGTAACAGTTGCAAAATCAGAACCACCCTCTATAATGAATTGGTCAAGAACCATTGGAGAGAGCAGAAGATTTCCAAATTCTAGGTTTATCGGTAGGAGACCAAATGTCTTAAGGCTAGGTACTAGGATCTAGATATGGACAACAAGTTTGACGATATCTGGAATAGAGAGCATGATGATATTGATGTTGAGGGAGATGAAGAAATGGAAGAAGAGCAAGCAACTTCAATAATAAGAGCCAAAGAGGTAAAGAATGCTCAAATACAAGGAGGTGGAAAAGTAGTAGAAGGGCCCAATGGAAATCTGCTGAGTGCACAAGTAACTGTATCCCATGTGGTAGTCATGTGACCACATACATAGGCCTCTAAGAGATACAAAGTGATCCATAATTAGAGTTTACAAAATAACTTGTAAATTAAATCTAATTACAGTAATTTCCCGATCTAATATAGAATTGCGTGATTATGCCTTTTAACCGTTGAAATTACAAAATAAGTAATTAGAAATTCAAATACTGAATTTAAACTAGAGAGAAAATTGAGACAGAAGAGAGAAGAATGAGACAAAGAAATAGAAGGATCACAATGCGCAGATTGATAACGGAGTTTGTCCAATGTGGACTACATCTTCGGGTCCACTTCTCAATGCTGGGACAGCTTTATTGATATCACCAAGCAAAATTATGCTTTCTTACAATACCCAAGCTCCAAGAACCTGCAATAATCTCTTCACAATCTCTCACTCTTTACAATTTTTGGTGTACAAAAACACCTTGTAAATTCTCCTCCAAAGAATTATTTCTCCCAAAATGAACTTCAATAATTCTCCCTGTTACAATTCTCTCCAAGAAAATCCGTGCAAAATTCTCACTCAATAATTTTCCTTTTTACAATAAAAATAACTAATATCCCATTAGTATAACAAATTAATCTTTCAAAAATAAATCCACCTTTGGATTTTATAATTCCAAGCCATACAATTAAAAAAACGAACTCCTTTAACTATGGGCCGTTATAATATTGGACTTACATTATAATCTTAAAAAATATCTTTTAAAAGCCCCTTAATAATCTCCTTGGATATTCTTTAAAATAAACTCGTTAAATATGAGAAAGGTGGTTAAAGGGGTTAATTTGTTGAAATGCAAGTTTACAGGTTTTTTTTCCTCTCCTTGTTTTATGGGCAATGGAAGAGGATTTTAAGGGATAAAATCCCACCAAATCCTCCTAGAATTCATAAAAATCTTTTAATTTTTAAACCATACATATTTTCTTTTAACAATATGGTTTAATCCATATTCTTTTTTTCCACCATGTCTGTGCCAACTCACCATTCCTACCATGTCACCACCTGCCATGTCAGCTTGCTGATGTCATCAAAGTCAACCAAAGTCAAAATTTTGACCAACCTTTGACCAGCCGTAACTTTCACATATGAGCTCCATTTTTGAAACTGAATATAGTTTTGGAATCAGCGTGACGAGCACTATGACTTGGCATCATTTTTATTTCATTTAGAGACAATAAATGTTCGCCTTTTTGAACCCCTAATTTGCCTGTTTCCCCGAACCTTTGACTAAGCATAACTTCTACATGCAAACTCCTTTTGAGCCCATTAAAGTTGCGTCAGGATCATGTCTACGAGCTCTACACATTGATTCTTCTTTGGATGAATTCTAAGACTATGGAACCTACAGGTATTCTGGATCCACCTGGATCATTCCTCCCCATTGAGAAGCTTTTGGACCTCCAAAAGTCTATTTTTATGTACAATTTGAGCTAGGGAAATGTCATCCCACTTGCTCAGTATCATCTGTCCTTCCTGCTAAAATTTTGAACATGTGACCCATCACAAACACAAAGAAATATGAGGTAACTTTACTGATACCATCAACTACATGTTCATCAATATTCACTGTCACATTCATCATCCACATAGAAATAACTAGTAAAATAATAAGCAACAGTACTGAATACAATGATGTGAAGGAAATAGTATCAACACTTTGGATATTCTGAATAGGAACATTGTTAGAAAATGAAACATTCAAACCCTCTTTTACCACCTCTGGCTGAAGGCCCGATTCTTCTTGCAACTAATCCTCACACTGTATTTTCTATGACACCCTATCATCTTCATGCTTAGTATCACTAGTTGTTACAGACATGAGAGTTAAAGCATTGCTTGCATTTACATTCATCTTCATATGCCCTGTGTTTACAACAAATCTATCATTCTTCATGTGATGAGATTTTACAATATATTCAAATCCATCCTTAAACAAATGATACTTGTTATGTTCCCTATAGAAAATGGCCTTTCTGTCATACAAATAAGGACTACCTAAAACCATCCCACAAATGTCAAGTGGAATTACATCTAACTCTACCTCATCCACAAACTTGGATGTGATTACAAATCAGAGTTTACATTGTTGTGACACATGTAATCGAGCATTATCATTCACCCAACCCAAAGGATATGGCTTAGTATGAGGTGTTGTCTTTAATCCCAATTTCTTAACAACTTGTTCAGAGATTAGATTCACTTGTGATCCACTATCTATGAGTGTATCAATCTTGCTTTGTTTTGCAACAACCCTTATATGAAACAATTCATTCCTCTTACTTTCAACAGGTACTTCATTACAGCTTAGAGAAGAAGCATGAGAACTAGTACTAAGAATAGGAGTTTTACCTTTGATACCCACAACTGAAATCTTTGATTCATCACCAGATTCCATACCAAGGTCTTGCACGATCGCTGTGGACTTTTGCTTACCCTTTCGATCCTTGAACCACTTTGGCTTCTGATTAGGATGCAATTTCCAACATCTTGCATCTTCGTGCCCTTCCTTCTTGCAATGTGAGCAATAAGGCTTTTCGTCCTCTTTCTTTACACTTGTTGTTCGCTGTGATTTCTCTTTCCCTTTCTTGCTTCCTTTCTGCTTATTGGATTCCATCAACAGATTATCATGGCTATTCCTTGAGCTTGTTTCCAAATGGATAGCTTGCACACTAACTTCATCAATGTTAGTTGGATTAAACATAAGTATTGTATGTCTCAAACTTTCATGTAATCCACCTATATACTTTAACAAAGTTTCTTGTGTGTATAAAGGAATGCCCAAAATTAAAGCCCTCTTCCTAAACTCCTATGTATATTCTTGCACACTTTGTCCTTTTTCTTGCTTTAATGATTGCCAATTCATTACAACTTTTTGCATATGTCCTAATGGATAGAATTGTTTCTTTAATACAGCAATAAACTCAAACCAAGAAGAAATAATTTTGCCATAACGACTTAGATCCTCCTGTGTTCTACTCTCCCATCTAATTAAAGTTGTGCCTCCTAGGCGAAGAGTAGCCAATTGGATTTTTTGAGAATCCTTAGTAAACTTCTGAATTCTACAATAAACTTCAATTTGCTTAATCCAATTATCTAGTTTATCTGCATCTAGTTCCCCATTATACATTGGCAAATCAAATTTAACATCAAGTTTCAACAAAGGTGAATTAACTTCAGATTTCACAAGTTGTTTCCTTTTAGAAGAAGAGGTAGACGAAGAGGAAGAAGAGGATGAAGAAGAAGATGGGGATGGAGGTTTAGGAGGGTCACTACCACCTCCTACTCCTTTACCTTTATCATCTTTTGAAGAGGATTCACCTTCATTCTTCTTTCTTTTCTTGAGTTCCTTTTTCTTTTGTCGCTCTTGCCTCTCTTGGAAAAGAACTTCTACCATAGCCTTCATTTCAAGAAATGCTTTCTGGAAAGCTTTCTCATCAAGCTCTGTAGGACTTTGTTCAGCTGCCATCTCTGCTTGTGGAAAAGTCCTTCATTTTCCGATCTCTGGATTAAATTCTTCAATTGCACCTTCTCCTTGCTTAATTTCAACCTGGTTAACATTCACTTTGCAATTTCTTGCAAAATGGCCTCTGATACCAACTTGATCCGTAATTAGAGTTTACAAAATAACTTTTAAATTAAATCTAATTACAGTAATTTCCCAATCTAATAGAGAATTGTGTGATTATTCCTTTTAACTGTTGAAATTACAAAATAAGTAATTAGAAATTCAAATACTGAATTTAAACTAGAGAGAAAATTGA
>VDFB02128731.1:0-14102 GCA_007258455.2 Sequoia sempervirens
TTAGAGGACCTTTCTTCTTCATCATATGCTTTGATTGTGATTTTTCTTCTTGTATCGATGGATTCATCTGAGTATCCTAGTGCATGAATCAACTTTAAGGTACAAATATTTAAACCAGCCCCTCCATCTATCAGGACACGCTTTACATGGTGTTTATGGATGAGGACTTCAATGTGAAGGGTGGAATTATGTGGATGGGTGAGTGATACATCATCATGTTTGGAAAATGAAAGGCAATGAGGTGCAGATAGATGTCCCACCATAGCTTGGAATTGACATACATCCAAATCGTTAGGTACCGTGGTTGATACAAGAGCTTGCTCAAGAACCTCTTTGTGTGATGGGGAAATCTTTAGAAGTTCCAAGATGGATATTTGTGCCGGTATTTTCTGTAATTGATCAATAAGATTATATTGATTAGAGGGAGGATCCACAGATGGGGATGATAATGATGCTCCTTTCAATATAACTTTGGATTGTGCCCTTGTTGTGGCATTAACCAGTTGGTACTCTTGTTTCCCTTTGAGTGTGATTACATTAATTTGGTTTTCAGATTTGTCTATATGTTGTACCAAATTAGTAGATGTAATGTCATTGTTTCGATTGATTTGATTGCATAACTCCTCATCCTCTTTAGCAGCAGAAAAACAAAGGATTGTTGTGTCATAAACATAACCGACATTCTTACCTTTGGTGTTTGCGGAAGAGGATTCTCCTTTCTGATAATTGGGTAGAGGATTTTTGAATGTTGTATGATCTTTGTTTGTTTGGTGCCCCTCTACAAATACTTTATTTTGATCTATAAGGTCTTGTACCGCATGTTTTAACTGCCAACAATTTTCAGTCATGTGGCCTTTATTTTGATGGTAGTGACAGTAATGCAAGTCATTCCACCATGATGGTTTGACTTGAGGATCCCAATTTCTAGCCTCTTGTACTTGAATAAGTTTTTCATCTAAAAGTTCTTTGAGGACTGATTCCAATGATTGTCCTAATGGCATAAATTTTTGTTTATTGGATGGTCGTTGGAATGATTGGGTTTTTGTTTCTCCACTGTTTTGATTATTTCCTTAATCACTACTTTGTTTGACATTAAGACCATTATTTTTTTTGTTTGTAGTGGTTGACGTCAAGGTGAATACTGGTTTAGATGTGTGTGTATCGATCATGGTATCAGTATTCTTATTCTTTTGCCAAAATCTTGGCTTTTCATTGTTGTTGTTAGAGGAATTGTTATTGTTTGAACCTTCAATGAAGTGTTTGATTGTTCCTCTTTTGATTAGAGAATCTTTGATTTTGAGCCCCTTTTCGATAACTTGTTCAAATGTAGATGGACATTGTAAGTCCAATCTGTAATTCATGTCATCCACTAAGTTATCAATGAACATCTCTATCTTCTCCTCTTCAGGAATAGATCTAGGGTATTTAGCAAATAGCCTTCTCCATCATTGGAGAAAGGAAAGAAACTTTTCACCCTTTTCTTGTTTGGTGTTGTAGAGTTCTTTTAAGGTCACCCCATGTTGGATGTTGAATGAGAAGTGCATTATGAACCTATTGATCAATTCTTCAAAAGATTGGATCCCAGGTTCCATTTTAGAAAACCACTCCATGCAAGTGTTTACTAAGCTTCTTGGAAATAATCGTAGTAAGAGTCCTCGTGTGCAAACTCTATGCTCATGGCTCAAAATTCCCGTATGTGATCAAATGGATGAGTTCTTCCATTGTATTTGTTGTACGTCGGGTATTCACAATACCATGGAAATGGTATCATGTTAATGCTTGGATCGAATGGATAAGGGCAAATGTCTTGTAAGGAATATCTTTTTGTTGGCCCTTGTTGGATATTTTGGAACTGTAATTGTAATTGTTGGATTTGTTTTGTCAAAGCATCTATTTGATTTGGGTTTTCTGTACTAGTTGTCTGGGGTGTGGTCATTTCCTTGAGTTGATTGACATCAAAGTCTTTAGGAAGCTTAGCACCTTTGTCAGCTAATAATAAAAGATACTTTTCCATATCTTGCTCTAGCATCTTTTCCATAAATTTATGGAAATGAGGGTCTTGTTGAACTTTCTCAATTTCTTTTGCAGTTATTTCTTTCTCTTGTGAATTAGTGAGAGGATCAATGTTGCTATATCGTCCCCAAGGGTTTTCTTCAGCCATGGCTGCTATTCTTTTGTTTTCTTCTTGTTGTTGTCTTTGATATGCTGATCGTGTAAAAATAGGCATACAAACTTTTTACTCTAGACTCTGATCTTGGATTATTGATTGGATAAGTGTCGAGGTTTTTGATTTAAAATCTGATTTAGTCGTGTCTAGTTTCGTGATGGAAGGATGATAAAAATACTTGAAAGGGAAACTTTGACACAAAAAAATCTCAGATTTAGTGATAAGGACACTTTGCAAGATGTTTCAAGACCTAGGCACAATAGTAAAGTTTTCTTTTTGTATGATTCAAGTGTTTTGGACTATGGAAAAAATGTTTTGGACTGATGAAAACCTTGTTTCTGACATGGGAAAACTAACAAACTATCTTACTAACTCTCTATTTTTTTTACTTTCCGGAGCGCTAAAACAGAGACAGGAAGCACTAAAACAGAGCTGGTACGCGCTATAACATAGGAGTGATGCGCTATAACAGAGCAGTGACACGCTATAACAAAGACTCAAAGTGCTAAAACATAACAGTGAAGCGCTAGAACAGAGACTTAAAGTGCTAAAACAGACCAGTGACGCGCTATAATAGAGACCCAAAGCGCTAAAACAGAGCAGGGACGCACTAGAACAGAGACCCAAAGCGCTAAAACAGACCAGTGACGCGCTATAACAGAACCATGAGGTGCTAAGATAGAAAACTATCTTATTCTATGAAACTCACTTGGTCTAGTATCGTATTGTATGGTTGGTTGTGGGATGTATTCTAGATGAATTCTTTGATTGTGATTGTGGTGTTGCCTAAGAGCCCTTCTTTGATAAAATGCTTGTGAATCTAAGGGAGCTACAACATAGTCATCCATATAACCTCTAGAGAAATCGTGATACCTATGAATAAGAGTCCTATGTTGGAGTAGAACTTTCCTGCTTTGATATAAAAATCGTTGCTTTTTCAGAAGTTGTTTGTATGTAAGTGTTTTCTTTGGCTTTATGATTCGTTTGACAAGAGATTTCTTGACAAATTTGGTGGATATCCAATCTCGAATCATGAGAATTTCACAAGTGTTTTGATTTTGAAGATTTTTGTGATGATCTTATATGAATTTAATGAGAGAAAACACAGCAAGTAAGAATAGAATGGTTGACTTTAAAATCCTAGAATCTAAACAGATAGTGTATGAAACTGCTTAAGAATCAAGCATGATTCTTCTTGATTTCAGCGGTTTATAGCGAGGATAAGACACTTCGGATAGACTCACTCCCTAGAGACAAAGGTCCTTCGTTATATGCTTTCGAGCGGCCCGCGACTTGGAGTGCATTCGACTCACCTGACCATGTCACCCCCTAGAGGGTGCGGGTGTTTTTGTCTTTTCGAGTCGTACCAGTGGCAGTGGATATCAGTCCCTAACAAACAGTCCTTGGAAATTATATGGTGAGTGCTTGAGGGTAGATTCTTCCCATACTGCCGTAGGAGTATTACAATGTTTAGAAACTGACAAGCGTGCTTCTATTTCTAGGTTCTTAGATAGGGTTTCCGTTCGGAGCGGAAAATGGATAAACTCCCTCGAGAGACCTCCCAATCTTTAAAACAAAGATTTTGGGGATGGTTATCCTGCACACTTCCGTTGAAAGAGGGTTTCCCCAAATTCACATAAATTTTTAAGTGGGTTGGAATACCATGGCTTTTGGTTGTCCCCACTCAGGTCATTCCCATAGGGTGAGTACTTTTTCCCACTACGGTAGGCCTGTCTAAAGGTTTTAAAAAGCTTTAAAAATGCGTAAAAAAAAAAAGTGAGTCTGGTATTCTGATGCACCCAGTAAAGGGGAGAGCATAAACCTATCACCCAATCACAGCAAAGAAGTTTGTTCACTTTTAAAACCCAAATGACAAATTAGCTAATCTATATGGAGATATTGCTCCATAAAAGCATGATGTTCAATTTTAATCCCACAAGAAATTGTGAAGTTTCTATCCTAGGATTGATCAATTTTTATCCATTTGCTATCCTAGCATTGGTAAATTTTAATCCATTTTCTGTCCTAGGATTGATAAATTTTAACCAAAAATAGACAAAAACAAAATCTGGCCGCGGATGCGTCGGATCCAGATTAAAAAAAATGATTTTAAAGACAAAGAGTCGAGGCGCTGAAATAGTAGATCGACACGCTGAAATAGTGACGCGGCGCGCTAAAACAATTGAGCGACGCGCTACAACAAAAGACCGGCGCGCTAAAATAGACCACCGACGCGCTAAAACAGATGACGGGCGTGCTAGAACAGACCACCAAAGAGCTACACAATCCAGCTGGTGCGCTATAAAAAGTCACAATTCCGTGAAAACTATCACGCCGATACCTATAAGACACTTTTCACAAAAATTATGTAGAATATGGGGTTAGGCCCCACAATGGGCACCAAATTGTAAGCGTAGGAATGAGTTAAACCATCTAAACATGCTTCTACACCTCTAAATAAGACATTGCATCTAAGATTTAATAAATTCAAACTAATTTAAACTAAAAATCTATAGAAACCTGTCCTATTGCTCTCTAACTCTAAAGATCTCTCTAATCTACTTTGCTCTCAGATTTTAGAAGTTAATTAGACCATTGAAATGACACTTAGAGAATGAGAATTCAAATTAATTCTATTCCTATATGATTAAATAATTAAAACTACTATAATGGCTACCATGACTGCAAATGCTGAATGTTGGATGAATGTTGAATGGATGTTGGATGAATGTTGAATGCTTGAATGCTGGATGAATGCTGGATGCTTGGAAAACCTGCAGAGTAAGATTGCACAAGTTGGGATCCATTTCCTGTAGCCAAAGACTGTATTTATAGCTTTCACGGCAGCACATTTGCACAGGGATACGGGATAAGAGGTTGGGATTCAATCTAGAGAATTGAATGGCATGGGATGAGAAGATGGAGCTGATCATGGAGGATTGTTTCTCCCCATGAAAACACCAGGAAAGATGAGAGGGAAGGTGGTTGGAAGAAGATTGAGAGGACTTCCTGCAGGTTTGTCCCCGAAGCTCTTCCCGTGAATGACAGTAGAATTAATTAGATTTTGAAAATTTAATTTTATTGGTGAGTGATAAAAGGAATATGATTTATGCATAAATTTAAATATTTTTGATTTATTTAAATTTAGCAAAAAGAGGATTGAATAATTTAATAAATCAAACTATAGAATTTGTTTATTAAATTAAAATAAAAGGAAAATGATAATTAAATAAAAGATTTTAGAATATCTTTATTTAATTAAGAAGAAATGTGATGAGGTAATTAAATAACACAAATTATTTAAGTTGTGTATTTAATTTATGATAGAAGTATAAAAGTATGTAATAATAATTAAATAAAACAAAGTTTTTAATAGTTTGTTTTAATTAAGAAAAGTAATATGATGAAAATGATAATAATTAAATAAAACAAAGTTTTTAGTTTTGTTTATTTAATTAGAAAGAAGTAATATGATGAACTTAATATAAATAAATATTTCTATTTATTTACTAGAGTAGATGAATTTAAGATTAATTAATCAAATAAGTCATATTTAATTAATTAGATTCTCCAGACCATTTTTAGGTGTCTCACGGTTACTCTATTCATTTCAATGCACTCTCTCCTCAAGATGATGCATTTGTGAATGATGAGTCCTATCTTTGTTCCAATGCACCCTCTTCTAGAGAGGATGCATTCATGAATGATGAATCTTCTCTTCATTCCAATGCACTCTCTTCTAGAGATGATGCATTTGTGAATGATGAATCTCATCTTTTTTTTTATGCACTCCCTTCTATAGATGATGCATTAGAAAATGATGAACCTCCTTCCACACCTGATTCTCCCTAGATCGATGTTGAGAATGTTTCTTCAAATAATTATTCCACATTTGATCCTATTTGGATTGATGTTGAGAATATGTATTCAAATAATTGTTCTACTAGTTGTGATGATTTTGTAAATATAGTCTATGTCTTTGTTGCCCCTCAAAGGCCTAAGAGACCAATTATTTACGTAGCTCCAACCAGTCCTTCTCCTAAAATGGTTTTTTCTATTGATGGAGTTTCATTTGATAATGACTCTCCTGATCTCTCTATGGCTCCCTTTGATAGAGCGGTAGCCCATACTTATGAGAATAGAATGAATAAACAATCTAGTCTTCATCAAGCTCCCAAACCTATGACTAAAGCACCTAGTGGTTATGATCTTGTCGAGCAACCTCGGGTTACTCTGGATAAGGTCTCACTGTGGGACTTGCTTCAGTCTACTCCTACCTCTCCTCAAAGGAATGCATGTCTTGGTGATGATTGTGGTTACTTAGACTTTACAGGTTCCTTTATCCAGGAATATAAATTTGACTTGACCTGCTTAGACCTTCTGATAACATCATCTGCACCCGCTATCAAAGATGCTTACTCTTCTATATCGCTAGGTAAGGTGAATGTAAATTGTAATGTTCTTGGTGTTGATCCTCCTTCTAAGGAGGATGATCACACTTATGCTAAGGAGGTTGATGTTGGTAGTCATATTAAGAAGGATGATGAAAATCTCATAAAGGAGTGTGATCCCCATTGTTGGGACAACACTCTTTATGAGGATCCTCCTTTTCAAGATCTACAAACACGTTATGGCCCTGACTTTAGGCTTGTCTCTATGCATGGTTATGAACGTAAAGTTTGTGGGCATAACAAGCAAGGTTCTCAAGTCCCTATAGAATTTTCACCTCATAAGCATAATCTAGGGCTTGGTGGCCCAAATGGATAATCTAAATGAAAACCATGGTTGAATGGTGACATGAATTCCACTCAACCTTGTTCTCATGGATTGATTTATCCTCCTTTGTCTCCTATCTTCATGCTTGTCTCCACAAGAGAAAGGATTGCTTCCTTCCCATCATCCTTTATCTAAGCAAGAGTGTATTTTGTTGCGACTTCTTAAAGCCCTCTTAATTTCTCTTCCTCCTCCTAAGAGATCTTACAAACATGATGAAACAAAACATCCTTTATGTGCATACCATCAAGTGCTCAGTCATTCCACTAGCGAACGTAACGCCTTGAAGGACAAAATACAACAACTTCATGATTTGGGTGCCATCAAACTCTTGTTTTATTGATGCACTTGTCTTTTCTTTGCATGAAAAGTGATATTGAGGTTTACCTCTATCCTACATGCTTGAAGAATCTAGCATGGTTCTCCTCCCCTGTATGTTGGGGGAAGTGATAACTTATCTTATAGATGTGTGTCCTTCTTAAGGACCCCCTCTCTTCTATATGTCTTTTAAATGAAGTGTCCCTTGAGTGGACCCCTTTTCTCTTTTGAAGGGTTCCCAAGGGACCTCTTTGAAATATTTTCTCTTGAATGAATTCATTGGCGTCTAGCTTGGGGACATCTTGACTAGACCTATTTCACAACTTGGTGTCTAGCTTGGGGGCAGCCTGACTAGACCTATTTCACAACTTTTGCATCTAACTTGGGGGTAGCCTAACTAGACCTCACATTTCAAACAAAGTGTCCCTTGAGTGGACCCCTCTTCTTTTGAAGGGTTCTCAAGGGACCCCTTTGAAAGCCTTTCAACTTGATGATAGTCTGTGTGGCTATCCGCCTACTCGCTTTGCAGGACTGACAACCTGTAGAGATCCTTTACATACTTACTTGGTGATATGGGTTCTCCTCCTCGAGCGAGGTTTGCTTTTATCACCTCTTTTTTGATATGGGTTCTCCTCCTCGAGTGGGGTTTTCTTTTATCACTCCTATTTTGTGGTGTGGGTTCTACTCCTGAGCAGGTTTTTCTTTCACCACATGATTTTTTCATCTCTCTCTTATCTCTTGTATATACCGGATCAAAGATCTACATCTTCTTCATCTTGAGTATATGCTCTTTCTTTAGCTTCATAGTTTTGTAGAACTATGAAGTCCTCTTTTGAACCTACACTCTCGGGGTTTCACCAAATCGCGGCCTGCTTCCTCGATGATTCAAGTATGCAATTCTAGCCTTAATCTTTCTTGATATACTTTACCGAGCACTCATCATTGTTAGTGCTCGCTAAAGTGGGGACAAAATGTATAAGAGTGAATTTGCACCCCATGTGTAAATCCCCTTTTTTCCTTTATCCACCTTAGAAAACCAAGTTTGGAGGCTTAATTCCACCTAATCCCACTACATTCATCCCACTTGGTGCCTGCTTTGAGCATTGGTGGAGGCGTTTCTATCAAGGATGCCCGTGCAGTGCATAGATGTCTGTGCATCACGCTTACATCCCTAACAGATTCCCACGTCTGGAGCCTACAGAGGCATTATAGTTCCCATTGGGGGTCGATTTTTAACACCCTCCTCGGCCAACCAACCTGAATATGGTCTTTTCCTTCATCTCCTTCTTCAAATTCACCTCTTATGGATCCATTTTGGACTCTCTAGCTCTCTCTGAGCCGTCTCTTAGCTCTCCAAACACTTTACACTTCACAATAGCAACATCAACACTCCACCACTTTAGTAGAGAAAGTGTGGAATAGAACACCATTGTAGCAGAGGCTTGAGTTCCTCTCATTTTGTCCCCCATTAGCCTTGAGCACTCTTGGTGGAGGTGGTAAGCTTTCACTCCTCTCCTCTATTACTTGGTTGAGTAGCATAACATTGTTTTGTAGTGCTTTAAGTGCTCTTTACTTCATTTATACTTTTCTCTCCATCCCTCTAGTTGTCTATGGAGGTGGGAACACCAAAATGGGGTCTAACTGAGGTAGGCCCCTATACAACCCCAACAATTTCTCTCTCCCTCTTGTGTGTAGGTATTGAAGACACTCATGAGCTAGAAGCTTCATCACTCACACGGTTGTAAGTATTCCATTCCTTTATTCTCCTTATCCCTATCATTTATTCTTTACTTTATCTTAGTTCCATGACTTTCTATTATTCTCATGTATTCTATGGTTTTTAGCATTCAGAGTAGAAGTGGTCACTTAGTCATTTTCTGAGACATTCTCAATTTCTGGTCCCTACGAGACGCCAGTGCACCTTTGGGACACCAGTGCTCCGCTCTGTCATCTATTTTTTGTGCTGACGCCCTTTGGCCGAGAGCTCATCAATTTATCTAGAAAATATCTATGACCTACTCTTTTGGATTTTGAAACCCTCACCGTTGTTCCATTGAGGTAGTCTAGGGAAGTTCGCCCCATGAGGCTAAAGAGAAATCGTGAGTAGTGAATCCCCCTATATTACACCAAATAAATTTTTGACCCTATAAATCCATATCCACAAGCCCTTTGGTACTTAATAGGTCTTCCAAGTCTTCCATACTATCAAAATAGTCCATAAGACCCCCACAGTTTTCATAAGGATATTAAGGAGAGTTAAATTCCCCTACCAGCAACTAGCGAGCCTCTTTATTTTTTAGGATCCAATCCATAATTTCAAGCCAAAGATATTTCTTAGCATTCCTTACATTGGGGGCATAAATATTGATTAGGGTCCAAGTAGACCCAAAATGGGTGAATTGAACTCCTAGACTATTCCTAGTTTGAAATAGTTTGCTACTACATAGTCTGTTTGGATTCCACAAAATAGCAAGGCCTCCCAAGGCCCCATAAACATCACTAAAAGAAAAGTGAGCATTAGGCCAAATATTCTTAGCAATGATTTCAAAGTTTATTTTTTCATTTTTACTTCTTGTAGTAATAGTATATCCAACTTGTTCTCCCAAACATTTTTTTTTAGGGCTAGTTGTTTATGAGGGTTTTTGAGCCCTCTTATATTCAAAGAAAGAAATTTCATTTGGACATCTTCTTTGAGGATGCTTCCAATGTTCTATGTTTTACAATCATAATCTCAATGGTTGTTTCCCTATTTTTGGTTTGTCTCTAGCTGGGTCTGCCAGGTTTGGTTTCAACACCAACATTTTCCTTCCTTTGTTTTCCCTTCTTTGGGGTTGATCATCCGTATTCATTGGTATGGTTGTAAGTATGGGATTCAACAGTTGTATTTGTCACACTAGTCCTATGAGCTTCTCCCTCCACAACTCTAGGTATTTCACTTTCTTCCAAATCTTTAGTCAATTCATGGGTACTTAGGAGGTTAGGTTGGTCACATAGAATTTCAACATTCTTACTAGTAGTGAAAAATGGGTCACATGGTAGGTATTTTGAGGGATTCCATGTCAATAGGGGGTTATCATAAGGTTTTTTGGGAAAATTCACAACAAGGTTTGTGGCAGGGTCTTCACAATGTCCAGATTTGGCCAGGGAATCCAGAATATTTAAAATCTTAGATTTGAAAAGATAGTTGGTTGTGATTTCATCCACTAGAGAATCCTCCTTAATGGGTTTTCTTATTACAGAGGACTTACAGTTAAAGATAAGGTACCCTATTTTGGAACATTTTGACAATAAACAACATTTTCATAGCACACCTGTTGGTTCCATGAGCCAAACTTAGAGCTCAAATTCATTGAGTTTGGAAGAGACTAACCTAGACCTCATCTTGTTGATGATATCTGAAGTAATGAAGTGGCCCATCGAATCCCCAATACATTGAAATACTGACTCATCCCAATATTCCAATAGCACACCCAACATCCAAACCCAAACAAGAGTAGATTTGTTAAGGTCAAAAATAGGATCAAATTCAGGCTTCCAATGGAAAAGAGACAGGTTGTGCTTCCCACAAACCTAAGGACCCGAAGATAAAATAGAGAGAAAATATTTAGGAGTTGTAAATTTGAAGAGAAACAACCCTCCAGCTATAGCACATACTTCAACACTTCCCTTTAGGTGTCATTTAATCGTAGTCCATCTTCGAACCATATCAACAGTTGGGTAGAAAGAGAAAAAATTTCCCACAACAAAGTTCTCCATGGAAGAAACTATTTTATCAATGGTATAATCCTGGAGAGATATTTTAGTACCAAAGATAGAGTTCACAAATTCTAGTTGAGGATGATTTTTATCAACAGAAGGACTTTGGGAAGATTTGAGCAAAATATTATTCCAATCTTTGGACTCCAATAAGACATGAATCAAGGGAACTTCCTAATAAAAAAGTGGGGGAGGGACCCCTAAGGAAGGGAGGAGTGCACATGCGAAAGGTAGTGATGTAGAGGGATAAAAAATATGCAAGGAAAATGTTTTTAGATTGTATTTACTCTACTAAAGGTGTTCCAAACCCAACTTTGCAAGATTCTGCAAGCTTTCCTCTCTAGGCCTAAACCCTTAAAGAAGGTCCCAAGTGGTGTTCTTGCATCAACTCTCACCCATGTGCATTCTTGGACATTTAAAACCCTCAATACACTCCACAGGGCCTATTTAAACTCAAACTCAACTATTGTGAACTCAAGAACTATGGTTTTCACTAAACCCTCAAAAACACCTAGGTTTTTGACAGTTTTATTGACAATGCATACACTTGAACCTCCATATCTCACTCATACAATTCAATTAGGACTTATGCTTTGGTGGGAACCTGGGCAGAAACCTAGTGAATATTTCCTCCAAGTTTCAAGAATTTTCAATGGTGGAAACAAAAGTTATCATTTTTTTTCTCTCGTTGGAAACCCTAGATTAGCAACAGGACAATCAATAGTAATTTTTCCATATCTTGCTCAAAACCTCATGAAATTTAATGAAAAAAATAATAATTTGGACCTAAAAACAAAATACTATCAAACCATCCATTTACAGATCTAACATGCACCATACAAGGTTTTACAAAACTATTTTCAAACTAAAACTATAGAAAATTATCAAAAATTGTGAAGAAACAAGGGTATTTTCATCCAAAAACTCCTTCAACCATTTCTTGGAGCATTCTTCTTTATATATTTGAGGTGAATGATCATTAAGATTGATTACACATGAAATTACATGCTTTTCATCAAAACCTAAAGTCCCAATGTCCTTTTTTAGCACTTAAACTTGTAAAATATGCACTTTTACACAACCTAAACTAAAAGAAACATGTAAAGTGACCTTAAAAGGTCATTCATGGTCTTCTAAGACCTTATTAGACTCAAAAAACCAAAAAAAAAAGAGCTGAGGAACAAACCCCAACCTTGTACAGCAAATACAAAATACCCAAGTTGGCATTTTGGTGGGAAAACCAATATTTGAATTCTTAAGTCTATTTAAGCTACCCAAACCATTGGACATGATCCCAATGGACCTCCTAAGACCTGCACCAACTCAAATAAGACTCCTAAAATCAAAATAAAGTATAAAAATATCATAAGAGTGATGCTCCTACATCATACTCCCAAGGAAAAGAAAAAGAAACTCAAGTTCCACCTGAGAGGAGGTCTGTAACAGTCATTCCATGCTTAAGAATATCTAACTCTATCATCCATGTGGCATCTTTATTTGGGATTCCTTTCCACTTGACCAAATACTAGAAGTATTGCTTGCCTCTAGTCTTCTTTCTCTCTTTTTTGTCAAGAATGCACTCTAACTCTGTTGGTTTGGTGGGTGGTAAATCCTTTATCCAATCAACATCTGATATCTTCTATAGACCTACTCCTTCATCAGCAATGGCATCCCCTTTGTAAGGGTATAAGTCAACAACACTAAAAATTGGTGAGAATCCTACTCCACTATTCTTCCTAGAATGTGCTAAGAAAAGATCTCCAACCATAAAACTAACCTTGCTTCTCTTCAAATTTTCCTTTTGCTTGTATTTTTCCACACTAGCTTATGATGCAGGAGCATCATGTCTCCATCATAAAAATTTTGAAGTTTGCTTCAATTTTGTGGTCCTTATATTGTACTTAGATCATTTAAGGAATTTTCCATTTAGTGAAGTCATTAGGAGGGTCAAAGTTTATTGTTTTGTGTTTAATTGCAAAAAAGGAGAAAGGTTGTCATGCAAATTTCAAAGTTGTAAAATTGCAAAAATGATGCAAACTAGGAAGATGAAGGGTCATTTGTGTTCTAGGTTAGTATAAGGTAGTTGGAAATTGAAAATTCATGATGTACTACCTTTAAAAAGGCTTTGTAGTCATTTGTGCAAGTGTGGGTGATTGAAGTTTTGATTTTGAATAAAGAAAATCTCTGTTTTTATGCATTTTCTATAGAAATTCAAGGTTTCCATGCACCATACGGTCTTGTACGAATAGAAAAGCATGTCTAAATGGTTGTGAATGATAATATACTCAATAAAATTCCATTATAACTTTTTTTCATGCAAATTGGTTTACATTTGAGTAAGTTATTACAAATTTTGTTAAAATTGTTAAAACCCTGATTAGGATAAACAGAGTCATGAAAATTTGTGTTTCTCCTAATTTTTCCAATGAAAATTGCTAATAGTTAGTGGAAAGAACATATATAACATCTAATTCCTTATTCTTGAAGTTTCAGGTTAAAATATTAATTTTAAAAAGAAAGAAGTTGAAGTCTTGACTATAAATCTGTGTAACAGTCTGGGAAAACTAAGTTTTAAGAGGGTGCAACCTAGGATTTTTCAAGATACACATGGGAATGGAATTTTTGTGAAATAATAAGCATTATTGGATCCAATAAGGAATGCTTGAAGTGTTGGGTGTGATATTTTGAGTCAGGAGTTGATAGAATCAATAAGCCCTATTTGTTGTGAAGGCTTAATTAGGTCTAGTACAAACTGAAATAGTCCTTTTCCAAGCATTCGTTCCAAAAGACTTGTACTTAACTTTTGTATATGTTTTGGATGAGCCTAAGGGGTATCTTAATATGTAATTTTTCTGAGGGTTCAGTACATATTTTGGAAAATGAGGCTCTGACGGATAACTTTGAAGACCTACAAGCATTGCAAATAGGGTATGAAGGAACCTGTGAATAGTAAGAATTTATGAGTTTTGAACAGGATTTTTTTTGTCCTTCTTAGGTGTTATTGTTTTGAAAGGATGGTTATATTTTTTGGAACCCTTTCTTGTCAAGGTTTGAATAATTTATTAGTTTGAAGTCTTTGTTTTGTTGA
>VDFB02128732.1:0-14688 GCA_007258455.2 Sequoia sempervirens
TCAAAGCTCGTGGTTGACTAGGTTGACTTGAAGGTACAATGATGATGTAAGAATGGCATCATCATGCTGACATGGATGAATCATGAGGTGGCACATGGTGGCTTCCTGAAGTTACATGTGGCAGAAATTTGTTGGACATGGCTTTATTCAAAAAATAAAAATATAAAATATAAAAGCCTACCACTCCTCCCATTTAAAAGCCTTAATTTAAGGCCTACGTGAGAAAAAGTAGGTGGGGTCTTAATTTAAAACAAAACAAATTTACCCCTATTTAAATGGGATAAAACCTCTTTAATATTTAAAAATACATGTGGTTGGGAGATCCCCTTTTTAAGGGGAACTTAAACATTATTTTTAAAGAAAAAAAACAAATTTCCAACCAATTCACCCCCTATAATTAAGGATTAAATCCTTAACAAAATCAAGCCCGTTTATATTCAAAGGTGAATTATTCATATCTCCTAATAAATCCTAAAATGGATTATGGAATAAAATTACAAGAGGCCATTCATGAAGATTTTATGTAAAATTGGATGGATTATTTTAACGGGAGGATATCCCTATGTAAATAAGGGGGGATTTTTAAATAATATTTTCTATGTAAAGGGGATATTGGGAGGTTTTGAAAATCAATTGGTTATGAACCAATTTGAGTAATTTTTTTGTATAAAAAGGGTAGAATGGGGGGTGTGAGATTAAGTAATTTTTGAAGAATTTTTTTGGCTAACTGCTGGAAGTGAATTTTTGAGAGAGTTGTGAGAATATTTCCAAGTGATAGTGAATTTGATCCTTATGCATTTGAAGCTTAGTTAAGCTTGTTGCATTTGTTGAAGGATTTCTTTGTAATTCATTATCGTCCAAGGAGACAAAAATCTTGTAACAGGTGGAAGACCTTTTACGGAGATTAATCAGGATGGGGTCTCCTCCATTGGGCAGACCGAAGCGTGAATCACGATTGTGGTGAGCTTTCAGTAATCAAACTCTGTTTTGCATCTCTCTCCTTTCTTTCTCTCACTTTCAACCATTGTTATTATCCTTCGTCATTTAATTATTGTAATTATTCCATGATTATTTGAATTTCAAATGCTTGGAGTAATCATTAATAGTAAGCGATATCTTGCATATAGTCTAGATCTATATAGATCACCATATCTTCTCCCTAATCGATCAATTGAAATCCATCAAGTTGCTCAACATACACTTCTTCCATTTAGCCATTTAGAAATCTTGACTTGACATCTATTTGATAAAAACCTTGTGGTTTTGTAGCAACAACATAAGCAAAGAAATAGTCTCCGGCTTCAATCCTAGCAGGGGGCTAAATTTTCTTCAAAGTCAATTCCTTCCATTTGATAATATCCTTTGCACCACGAATAGCACTTTTTACAACTTCACCTTGCTCATTCAATTTGTTTCTAAAGACCCATTTAGTTCCAATTACATTTTGTCCTTAGGTCTAGGAACGGGGTATCCATGTATGATTCTTCTCAATTTTTTGTAGTTCTTTCTATTTCCACCCAATGTTCATCTTTGCATTTAAATTTGGCACTATTTGACCTAGTCTTTGAAATCAAAAGCAACATTCTTCTACAATTTTTCTCCTGAACACCTTTATTCGCACATACTACTAATATGATCTTCTGTGATTTAGTCTTACACATATCTTGGAGTCTTAGGATGTTCTTGAACTCTTGTGATCTCTCTTTTCACTTTCAATAGTTCCTTCCTATTGATTTTCTTGATTCACTAGAATGATCTGAACTTGATTTTGAGTTTGAATTTTCTTTCTTGTGACTGGACTGTTATTCTAATCATCTGAATCATATCCACAGGTTCTAAATGGTCTAGCTATGTCTTCATCAATCTTGACATTATCACTTTCAACTAATTTCCTCAATCTCTTGTTGTAGAACTGGTAGGCCTTACTCTTAGTAGAATAACCAAGAAAGATTCCTTCACTTCTAGCACTAAACTATCCTATATCTTCATCTCTTTTGATATAGCATTTACTCCCAAATATTTTGAAATATCTAATAGTAGGCTTATGACTAGATCATAGCTCAAAAGGGGTCTTACCAATATCACCTTTGATTTGTACCTGGTTGAGGGTGTAAATAGTAGTCCTCATAGATTATCTCCAATAGATATGCAGAACATTTCCTTCTAGCATCATAGTCCAAGCAACATCTTGAATTGTCTTGTTATTCCTTTCCACAACTCCATTTTGCTAAGGGGTCCACAGGGAAAATAATTATCTCTTTATCCCATGCTCTTCACAAAAAGAATTAAACTCATGGGAAGTGAATTCACCACCTCTATCTAATCTCAAAATTTAATCTTTAGACTTGTCATGTCTCCAACCATAGCCATAAAATCTTGAATTTCTCTAGAGCTTCAGAATTTTCCTTAAGAAAGTAACCCATATATCGGGGTATGTGCAGGGTTCATCATGGAAAAAAGGCCCTTAAATGGCAAAATGAATATATTAGATTTAGGCAGCTTAGTAAAATTTGAATAAGTTATCTATATTATTTGAAAAATATGTAAGAATAGAATTTGTAGAAAATTGAATGTAGTTTCTAAACTACTGGGTTTATTTTTAAAAAAATATATTGATGAAAATTTGAAATTTCAATGCAGTAGCACTTAAATTTTAGGGAAAAAATAAGAAGTAGGTGTCTGTCTGACCGCCCTAACCACAATATAATATTCTTTATAAGATTTTAGATATAAGTAGAGGACTCATGTCGAGGATGTGATGCATATTTTTTGTAATTTTTTCCAAGTAAATAATTAATTATGTGTTTTATTACAACTTTTAAAATATTAAAATATTTAATAATAGACACACTTAACTTGGTCAAAACTTCATGAAATTTAATTTTCTTTTTTTTAATTCTATATAGTATGCAAAGAATAGAATGTGTGATGCATGTTTTGGATTCAAAAATGTGATATTGTTTGAAAGCTATAGATGTTTTCAATCAACCTATCAATAAGGACTTGGTTGTAATTCAAGTAGAAAATGAATAATAATTATTTATTAAATTCAAAGTAAAGCATAAGTTACATTGGTGGAAAGGCGAGAATCTCCTTTAAAAACCATTTTCCATTTCATCAATTTTGGGTAAAAAAAAATTAGGTCGATACATGCCACAAATACCCATCACATTGCCACTTTTTGGCCCATCATGATCATGCACATACCCATCAATCTAGAGTAATCACCAATAAGTAACATGAAGTACCTGTCTCCTTGTAAACTTCTGACTCTAGAAGGACCACACAAATCAATATGAACAAGCTCCAACACTTTATTTGAACAATGTTGTTTGCTCCAAAATGAAATTCTAGTTTGCTTCCCTAACTGACATTCCTTGCATATAGTATTAGTAGGCTTTACCAATTTAGGAAGATCTCTCACTGCCTAAGTAGAACTTATCTTGATAATATTGTCAAATTTTACATGACACCTTCTCCTATGCCACAACCAACTTTCATCAACTTGAGAAATCAGACAACTTTTACTAGTAGCATTCAGGTGAAAGATGTTACCTTTTTTTTGTACTTGAAGCAATCACATTTATGGAACTCCCAATATTCTACACTTTCCATTCTTGAATTGAAGATTGTATCCCTTTTCAACCATCTGTCCAACACTTAAGAGATTGTGCTTCAAACCTTCAACATATAGAACATCATCAATATTATTCTTACAATTAAGAGAAATTGATCCCATGCCATGGATTACAGTAGCTTTTTCATCACCAAATATTACAACACCACCATCATACTTTTCTAAGCTCACAAATTTTCTTTTATCACCTGTCATGTGATGAGAGCATCCACTATCAATCACCCATTCATCTTTTTCTTCAACTCTGGCCACTAGAGCTTTCTCCACATTTAAGCAACTAACAGATTTAGTAGGTACGAGATCATTTTCTTTGATAGCAATAAATACCCATTCATCTTCACTTACATTCACTTTATCAAATTCATCATCTATCAAACCTTTATCACTAGCATAATAACACTCTCTTTGGAATCTAGGCTTATTAAGTCTTGGCTTAGGAACTCTTTCCAAACACCTTGATGTAAAATGACCTATCTTATTGTAAGAAAAACATTTAATAGGTAATTTCCCTTTATAATTACCTTCTCCTTTGGCTTCCCTTTTGACAATATGTGCTTCAAGATCATCTAGTTTTCTCTACTCTTCTTCAATCTCTTTCATTTCCTCCTCATAATTGAATATCTTTCTAGAAGAACTTTCTCCCAGATCATATCTTTGCTTATCCTTTCTGGAGGTAGTAGCTTTGAATGCAAATTCCATCCTAGGAAGAGCATCACCAAACTCACTTAACTCAAAAGTTGTAAGCTTACCAATCAACATGTCTTTGGTTACATTTTTCACAGTCTAGATCTCCTCAATAGTAGTATCTTTGGCTTTGTATGTAGCAGGAAAGGATCTGAGCACTTTGGCAACAATTTATGATTCTTCCAATGTTCCACCAACACATCTGATACTACACACAATTTCATTCACTCTTTGCATGAAAGAAGTAATGTTCTCATCATCAACCATTCTCAACATTTCATATTTCCCTTTTAGGCTGTGTATCTCAAAAACCTTCACATGTGCATCACCTCCATATAAAGTTTCCAAATTTTTCCAGATCTCATAAGTAGTCTTCAGATCCATAACATTTTTCATCTCAAAATCAATCCGAGCACTTAACAATGCTTCCTTAGCCCTGATATTGTAATCGACATCCTTAATCTCAGCAACAATAGAAGGACCATTTTATGGGATAACATACATATTCCTTGTAATATTCCAGAAGGGTTCGCCAATGCATCTCAGATGACACTCCATTCGATCCTTCCACATAAAATAATTTGTTCCATCAAATCTCGAACTATCCTTCTTGTATGTCTCCATCCCAGATCACCTCCAGTTATCAAATTTCTTCTAAGGAACGTGCTCTGATACCAATTGTTGGAACCACAAGGGTAGACAACTAAGAGGGGGGGTGAATCAATTGTCTCAAAATTTTAAACTTATCAAACTTATTAACCTTATTCTTAGATCTGATAAATAACCATGAAAGCATAAACTATCAACACATCAAAAATACACATAACACCAAGATTTTTTACATGGAAACCCTCTTAAGAGAAAAAACATTGTGGCTCAGGTTAGTCCTCAAGATTATACCCTGTTAAAAGTATAAACAAAAATAAATGGGGAATGCACTTGCATTCAGGCACACTACCTAGAGCTCATTGCTCAAATATAGAAAGGCTTACTGCCCAAAAGAAAACACACTGTCTTATAGAAAAATTTGGATTACATCCACATGATTTTGAACTGAGAAAATAGTATCTGCTAATGCCTGATTACAAATACAGTTAAGCACATGAACACTTCTTCACACTCTGCTCACTCTTCTTCACACTTTGCTTCTTCCTTCGAATGATTAGGAAATTATTCACACATCTCATACATGCATGCCTTCAAATGGAATAAAAAATTGCTTATATATATATATCCACAACAAGAGATTACATTGATACATGTCGACCTCAACAAAATAATAAAACATATGCAAACTATCAGCCAAAGACAATAAATAATTTCCAATGTGAATCGACCAATGTCCACCACAACATAATGAAGACCCAAAACAAAATCCTCAAACATGAAACACCTTCAAAAAATATTCTTCGAAGATCCACAACATGCTACAACACCATGTCAGCCAAGAACATGAAAAATATGAACATGCAAGAGAAAATATCTAATCGCGAGCACACCAATCAATGTGGACATGCAACACAGATAGAGAATGATCTAGAAACATCCACAAGCATCATGAATCACCGGAGAAGCATCTGTAACAACTAAAATTACTAGAATCACATCATCTTTATTCAAGAACACCAACTGAAGTAACAAAATGACTATCAGAACACAATTACTCATAACTCGATCAAATCTTCATGCGGATCTCTAAAACTTAATGTGGATAAACTAGATATAGTTAAAAATAAACACTTTAATCCAAAACCTTTGATCATTAACGTACTAAGCTAACCAAAAAAATGAACTTCACTTCACCACTGACAACCTGCAACTTATTTTATTACAATTTTCTCAATATCCTCAACATATACAACCTTGAAGATGTTAATGCCAATAGTGTTGACATCAATGACAACCACATACTAGAAACATCCAACAAAAGGATGTGGGGATGATTGGAAAAAGGGAAACCTTAGAGTTCTCCAAAAACCTAACAATCCCTAGAATAAGCAAGAAAATTCATATAGAAATGAAATACCAAGATTGCATTATATGCCATACAACACAAATTGGAAAGATGGAAAACCCATAACTGATAGGCCTAATTATAAAGAAACCCCTGATCCCTTAAAGAAAAAAGGATCCTACATGGTCAGTAACAACCCTTGGTGTCAAGTTTGCAAGCTAACTCATTCCCCAGATCATTGTGTTGTAGCACAATCAATACAAGAAGAAGAAATACCATATAACAATGAAGAGGAAGATCATACAATATATCTAACTTCACATACCCTTCATATAGTCGAACAAGAATAGTCATCTTCAAAAAATGAAGGCTATGAGTATGATGTAAACAACCATAGGTACAATATTCACATGGCAAAGCAACATGAATTCTCTGACCAAGATAGTGAAAGCAATGATGAACCATATCCTCCTTATACACCACCTAAGTCAAGTAAATATAAATTGAGGAGGCCAACCAAGGAAGAGATCAAAGAATTAACCATTGTTGCACTAAAGCAAGATAAAAGCAACTATAGGCTAAGAAACAAAACAATAAATGTAGATGAAGGCATTCAAAGAGGATTGTTTATGAAAGATAAAGAAACAACGCAAGGAAAACCAAAGAAGGTAGAAAATAAGGAACTTAATAAGAATGAGAAAATGTGTGTTGGTTGGATGTTGTGGTTGTGTTCATGATATGTGGTTGTCATTGATGTCAACACTATTAGCAGAAGTGTATTTGAAGCTATATATGTCAAGGATATTGAGAAAATTGTAATAAATGAGTTCTAGGTTGTCAGTGGTGACTTCAGTGAAGTTCACTATGGTGGTTATTTTTGTACATTGTTGATCAGAAGTTGTGGACTAAATAGTTTTTTTTTTAGTGTATCTGGTTTTTCCACTTCGAGTTTCAGAGATCCGCATGAAGATTTGATTGAGTTATGAATATTTCCATTCAAACAATTTTTTTGTTTCTTCAGTTGGTATTCCTGATTGAAGATGATGTTATTTCAGTTAGTTTAGTTGTTGTGGATGCTTCTCTTGTGATTCGTGATGCTTGTGGATGTTTCTAGATCATGCTCTATCTTTGTTGCATGTCTGCATTAATCGTTGTGATCGTGGTTGGCAATTTTATCTTGTGTGTTCATGTTTTTCTTGTTCTTGGTTGACATAGTGTTTGTAGTGTGTTGCAGATCTTCGAGGATAAATTAATTGAAGTGTTTTCATGTTGGAGATGTTGATTTGGGTCCTCACCAAGTTGTGGCTGACTTTGGTTGATTCACATTGATAATCTTTAATATTTTGGGCCAATAGTTTATATTCATTTTATTATTTCCTTGTGGCCAACTTGTAGCGATGAAATTTAATGTTGTAGATATATAAGAGTGATTGTTTATTCAAATTTAAGTGTGGAAAAAGGATTTCGAATGAGTTTTTGTGTGAATAATGTTCTAAATCATTTGAAGGTAGAGCAGAGTGTGAAGAAGAGTGAAGAAGTGTTCATGTGCTTAACTGGAATTGTAATCAGGAATTAGCAGATGTTATTTTCTTAGTTCAAATCCAGATGGATTTAATCTGAATCTCTTTGTAAGATATTGTGCCTTCTTTGTAATTGAGTAGTGAGCTCTAGGCTGTATGCCTAACTTCATGTGCATTCCCCATATTTCATTTTCATTATACTTTTAACAAGGTATAATATTGTGGACTAACCTCCACCGTGGTTTTTCCCCTAACAGGATTTCCACATAAAAAATCTTGGTGTTATGTGTGTTTCTGATGTGTTGATGATTTATGTCTTCATGGTTAATAATTAGATCAGAGAATAAGTTTAATAAGTTGAATAAGTTTTGAATTTTTGTGACAACTGATTCACCCACCCCTCTCAGTTGTTTGACAATTGGTATCAGAGTAGGGTCCTTGGAAGAAGTTTAATAGCTTAAGGTGATTTGGGATGGTGAGTTATAAGAAGGATAGTTAGATATTTGAGGGAACAAATTATTCTTTATTGAAGACTCGAATGGAGTTCCATCTGAGATGCATTGGTGAACCCTACTAGAGCATTGCAAGTAATAAGTATGTTATTCCACCAAATAGTACATATGTTGAGTATAATATCCGAGCTAAGGAAGCTTTGTTGAGTTCTTTGACTGATTCTCAGATGACAAATGTTATGGATCTAAAGATTGCTTATGAGATCTAGAAAAAGTTGGAAACCTTGTATGAAGGTGATGCTAGTGTGAAGATTGCTAAGTTGCAGAGTTTGAAAGGGAAATATGAAAAGTTGAGAATGGGTGATGATGAGAACATTAATACTTTCATGCCAAGAGTCAATGAACTTGTGTGTGGTATTAGATGTGCTAGTGAAAAGATAGATGAATCTAAGATTGTTGCTAAAGTTCTTAGATCCCTGCCTAATTCTTACAAAGTCAAAGCTAGTGCTATTGAAGAGCTCCAGACTGTAACAAACATAATCAGAGATACATTGGTTGGTAAGCTGACTAATTTTGAGTTGAGTGAATTTGGTGATGCCCTTCCTAAGGTTGAATCTGCATTTAAGGCTACTACTTCCAGAAGAGATAGATAGCTCAATATGATCCAGGTGAGAGTTCATCTAGAAATACATTCAAGTATGAGGATGAAATCAAACAAATTAAAGAAGAAGAAAGGGAGCTAGACGAGTTGGAAGCACTTATTGTCAAAAGAGTACCTAGAGGAAAAGGTAAGTATGAAGGAAAATTGCCTCTTAAATGCTTTTCTTACAGTAAGATAGGTCATTTTGCATCAAGGTGTCCGGAAAGTGCTGCTAAACCAAGACATAACAAGCCTAGATTTTAGAAGTGTTACTATGTCGCTAATGAAGGCATGACAGATGATGAATGTGATAAAGGAAATAGAAGTGATGGTGAATGGGTATTTGTTGCTATCAAGGAAAATAATCTTGTATCTTCTGAATCTACTAGTTGTACAAATGTCGAGAAAGCCCTAGCTGCTCGAATTGAAGAAAAGGATAAATGGGTAATTGACAATGGATGTTCACATCATATGACATGAGAAAAAATTAATTTTGTAAGCTTGGAAAGTATGATGGTGGTGTTGTGAGATTTGGTGATAATACAACTAGTATGATCCGTGGAAGAGGTTACATTTCTCTTGATGGTAAGCATAATGTTGATGATTTTTTGTATGTGGAAGGCCTGAAGCATAATATTTTGAGTGTTGGTCAAATTTTTGATAAGGGATACAATCTTCAGTCCAAGGATGGAAAGTGCAAAATATTGAGTTTCGGAAATGAAATTGCATCAGGTACAAAAACATAAGGTAATATCTTTCACTTGAGTGCTACTAGTAAAAGTTGTTTGATTGCTCAAGTTGATGAAAGTTGGTTATGGCATAGGAGGTTGTGTCATGTTAACTTTGATAATATTGTCAAGATAAATTCCACTAAGGCTATGAGAGATCTACCTAAGTTGGTGAAACCTACTAATGTAATATGCAAGGAATGTTAATTGGGAAAGCAAACTAGGATTTCATTTTAGAGTAAAAAGCATTGTTCAAATGAATTTTTAGAGCTTGTGCATACTTATCTATGTGCTCCCTCTAAGGCCAGAAGTTTACAAGGTTTCAAATATTTCATGTTACTCATTGATGATTATTCTAGAATGGTATGGGTTAATTTCTTAAGGGAGAAATCTGAAGCACTGGAAAAGTTCAAGATCTTTAAAGCTATGGTTGAGACAGAGACAAGTTTGAAGATTAAATGCTCTAGATTAGATAGAGGTGGTGAATTCACTTCTGATTAATTTAATACTTTTTGTGAAGAACATGGAATAAAGAGACAATTATCTGCACCACAGACCCCTCAAAAAAATGGATTTGTGGAAAGGAAGAATAAAACAATTAAATATGTTACTATAACTATGATGCTGGAAGGAAATGTTCCTCATATCTATTGGAGAGAAGCTATGAGTACTGTTGTGTACACACTCAACCAGGTACAAATCAAAGGTGATACTAGAAAGATCCCTTTTGAGCTATGGACTAGTCAAAAGACTACTGCTAAATACTTCAAGATATTTGGAAGCAGATGTTATATTAAGAGAGATGAAGACATAGGAAAGTTTGATGCTAGGAGTGATGAAGGCATCTTTCTGGGTTATGCTACTAAAATTAAGGCCTACCGGTGTTACAATAAAATATTGAAGAAAATGGTTGAAAGTACAAATGTTAATGTTGATGAAGACTTTGGTACACTATCTAGAACCTATGGATATGACTTTGATGATTAGGATGATAGTACAAATAAAGGAAAGCAAGTTTAGACTACAAATCAAGTGCAAATTAATTTGGTAAATCAAGAAAATGAAGAAGGAGAAACTGGTGAAATAGCGGAAGAGAGATCAAAAGAGCTTGAAGTTGAAGAAAATCCTAAGAAGACTCTGAGGTATGTAAGATTGAATCATGCATAAGATTAGATTATAGGTGATGAGAACAAAGGTGTCCAGACTAGGAGAAAGATTGGAGAAGAGTATTGCTTGATTTCAAAGATTGAGCCTACTAGTATGAATGAAGCATGTAAAGATGAGCATTGGATTGAAGCAATGAAAGAAGAGTTAAAACAGATTGAAAAGAATGATACATGGATTCTTGTTCCTAGACCTAAGGATAAGAATGTCATTGGAACCAAATGGTTCTTTAGAAAAAAATTGAATGAGGAATGTGAAGTGGCTAGAAACAAAGCAAGACTGGTATGTAAAGGATATTCACAAATGGAAGGAATTGATTTTGAAGAGACCTTTTCCCCTATTGCTAGAATTGAAGCTATAAGATTATTTATTGCCTATGTTGTTCACAATAACTACAAAGTTTATCAGATGGATGTAAAATCAGCTTTTCTAAATGGTGAATTGGAAGAAGAAGTGTATGTTGAGCAACCTAATGGATTTCAGTTGACTGATAAAGAAGATATGGTGTGTCAGTTGAAGAAAGCATTGTATGGACCTAAGCAAGCCCCTAGAGCATGGTATGCAAGATTGGACAAGTATTTGTTGAGCTCGGATTTAACAAAGGTATTGTTGATAGTAATATGTATTTCAAGAATGATGATAAAGATTTGATTGTTGGTGTCTTTGTTGATGATATTATTTTTAGAGGAGATGATGCTTTGTGCATGAAGTTTGCTAATGAGATGAAGAATGAATTTGAGGTGTCTATTATTGGTGAGATGAAATTATATTTGGGATTGCAAATTACTTAGTTAGATAAAGGGATTTTTATATCTTAATCCAAGTATGTGAAGGAATTGTTGAAGAAGTTTAGTATGGAAGATTCAAAGCCAGTTGGTACACCCATGGTGACCAGATGCAAGTTGACAATAGAAGATGATTCTCTGAAAGCAAATCAGACAAGATACAAATCAATGATTGGTGGATTGATGTACTTAACGCAAACTAGGCCTGATATCGTGAATTTTGTATGTATTGTTGTAAGATTTCAAGCTAATCTGAAAGAATCTCATGTGACTATTGTGAAGAGAATTTTCAAATACTTGAAGGGAATTGTTGATCTTGGCCTATGGTACCCTGAAGATGATGATCTTACTTTGAGTGCCTTTATTGATTCTCACTGGGTAGGAGATGTGAATGAAAGAAAAATTACTAGTGGTGGAGCATTTTTCTTGGGTAAGAAGCTAATTTCATGGTTAAGAAAGAAGAAAAATTCCATTTCCTTGTCTACTGTAGAGGCCAAATACATTGTTGCTACTAATAATTATACTCAAGTCCTATGGATGAAACAAATCTGTTGAAGGATATCATAATTATATATGATGAAACTATTGCTATATTTTGTGACAAGTCAAGTGCTATTAACATTTCCAAGAATCTGGTACTGCATTAAAAAATAAAGCATATATCTATCAAGTTTCACTTTTTGAGGGAGAAGGTAAGTGAAAAGGAAGTCAGATTGGAGTATGTGCCTACTAAGGAGTAGATTGCAAACATATTTACCAAGTCGCTCCCTAAGGATACTTTTGAGTATCTTAGAGGAAAGTTAGGGATGATTACTGTTGGATGTTGTGGATGTGTTGCTGATATGTGGTTGTCATTGATGTCAACACTATTAGCATTTGTTGTATCAGCTGTTGTATATGTGGAGGATATTGAGAAAATTGTAAGAGAAAGTGTTCTAGGTTCCCAGTGGAACTGTGTAGGTCATGAAGGTTTCATGTTCTATATGATGAAGATTAGCTGGTGTAGATTAAAGGGTTTATTGTTGAGTATATCTAGATCATCTACCAAATTTTTTAGAGGTTTGCAAAAAGTTTTGAGCTTGTTGTGGTCTGACAATGTTTATGTGGTTTCTGTTAGTGTTCCTGAATGAAGATTGTGTGATTCTGTTAATCTCAATTGTTGTGGATGTTTCTCTATTGTTTCTTGGTGCTCTCAGATGTCTCTAGATCATTCTCTATCTTTGTGGTATGTCCACATTAATCGATGAACTTTTGGTTGAAGATCTTTCCCTGCGCATGTTCGTTTTTTCATGTTCCTGGACGACATGTTGGTGGTAGCGTGTTGTGGATCTTCATGGTGTAATTAATTAAAGTATTTTTGTATTGGAGATGTTAATTTGGGTCTCCACTATGTTGTGACTCACCTTGGTGGATTTTCATTGGAAATTTATTTGTAAATTTGGGTCGACATTGAAAATATATTTTATTTTCCTAGTCGACTAAGTTGTGATGAAATCTCATGTAGCAGGTATATAAATGTGATTGTTTCATCAGTGAAGAGTATGATTCATGTGTTGGGTGTTCTCCTGTGTGTGTATGTGCAAATATTATTTTATTGCAGAGCAGAGTGTGAAGAAGATTGTGGGTATGTGTAGGATCATGATGGGCCAAAAAGTGGCAATATGATGGGTATGTGTAGGGTATGTGGCTGACGAACTTTTTTTACCCAAAATTGATAAAACGAAAAGGGTTTTTAAACGATATTCTTAGCTTTTCACCAATATAAATTATGCATTATTTTGAATTTAATAAATAATTAATATTCATTTTCTATTTGAATTATGACTAAAAGTCTTGGTTGATAGGTTGATTAGAAAAACATCTATGGCTTTCAAAATTCAAGTGCTGCGCATTTTTTGAATCTAAAACATGTGTCACATTCTATGTTTCACATACTATATTATTAAAAGAAATTGAATTTCAAAAGCAGAGTTTGACCAAGTTAAGGTAGTCAAAATATGGGTTTTATATTTTAAAAGTTGTAATAAAAATCATAATTAATTATTTACTTGGAAAAATTATAAAAAAATATGCATCACATTGGGACATGATTCCTCTACTTATATGTCAAATATTATAAAAAAATATTATCATTTTATTGTGGTTAGGGTGGTCAAACAGACACCTGCTTCTTATTTTTTCCTTGAAATTTAAGGACTACTGCATTGAAATTTCAAATTTTCACCAAATAGGATTTAAAAAACTAGTAGAAACTACATTCAATTTGCTATAGATTCTATTCTTACATATTTTTGAAATAATATAGATAACTTATTCAAATTTTTACGTCAAGTTGCCTAACTCTGATTTTTCTAAATTTTTTGCCACTTAAGGGCCTATTTTTTCCATGATGGTCCTGCACATACCCTTTGCATAATTTAAACCAGTATGTAAGTTCATCTTGCAAGAATATTTAGACGTTCCTGAACCTATGGAGGAGAGGTTAGAATATTTAATGGAACTTGATGAGGCCAAGAAACAAGTTCAGCAACACAATAAGAAGTGATTACAAATGAAATACCTATATGAAAAAATTGCTAAAAATAGAAAATTATTGTAAATGACATGGTTCTCATGTGGAATTCCAGGAGTCAAGACAAAGGAAAGCATGGGAAATTTGAAGATCTATGGTTAGGAACATTTTTCATTGTTGGAAAGAGTAGTGAAGACTCATATTACCTCTAGAACATGATAGGAGAAGAACAAGAATTGCTAGTACATGAACAATTCCTAAAGAACTTCTTTTCTTGAAGACCATAAAGAGGATTAAGAATTACAAGTGCATGGACAATTTTTGAGAAACCTCTTAAAATATTTTTTTCCATGCACAGTAGTATAGGATTCCACTCTACTTCCATTTCGCACCCATTCCTAAATTCACCCCAACTTCCATACCAGATAAATAAGAAATTTGGTCTGGTCTCTAAGAGACCTGGATTCTTGCTATGCCCACAAGGGGCATACATCCCCAGATAGGAGGCATTGTTAGGACCAAAAAAATCCTATTCACTATTTGTTACATTTGATCTCATAAAGTGTATAAATTCATGTGACCAAATCCATCTCATGACCCATGATCCCATGA
>VDFB02128733.1:0-81844 GCA_007258455.2 Sequoia sempervirens
GATCATCTCTAGTAGGTGCATTGACGCTCTGACCAACTGATTCTCTCCTTGGTGGCTGCTTTTCCTCATGTAACCCCTGCTCCTGATTCAGTGCATTCCTTTGATCAGCAAATAGAGAAACCTCTTGTATGCTTGGAGAACGTGTCTCCAATGGCGTGGGTGACCCTAACACAACTCTTGGAGGCTCCGACTGAACTAGCTCTCGCCGAATTGGCCCCTTCCTTCGAGATTGTGGACCCCGAGTAATCTGTTTCTTCCTGCTAGTAGTGGGTGTCCTATGATCTCCCATCAAGTTGTAAGTCAAAGGAATTGACCTACTCTTCAATCTACTTACATGCCTTTCCACCCATGCCCTGGTGAAAGTCATGACTGGAATACAAAGCGTGTCCAAATCAGCTATCTCTAGCTCCGACCAATCTGGGAGTGGGAGTGGCGTGTCTCTCACTGCCTCATAATCTGGATGGAGAACGTTCATGTCCTCATCCACCTGGTCAGGTACTGGAATGATTTCACACTCCCTGATCCTACTCAATGGTAGCCTCGAGAACATCCTTTTCCTGACTTCCGCCTCATCTAATGCACCAAATGAGTGGGGAAAATTTTCTAAGGCGAAATTCAAGTTCCTCCTTGATGCCTAATATTGATGATATTGATGAGATATTTCTCCTAAGTGTTAATATTTAAAATTTCACTTCCTTAGGAAAAATATGCCTAGACTTGAAGGACTTGAAATTTTCCTGAAACATGAATGAAATTGCCGAGAAGAGAATTCAAAGGATGCCAGCTTCACGAGGTTAATAAGAATTTTCAAGTTAGAGCAAGAAAATAAGCCCGGGGATACAAAATTGGATTAAATTTGATGAAAAATGATTTTTCTAGGGTTTAAAATTCGAAAAATTAAATGTACCCCTTCGTTTGTAGACCCATGAATTTGACTTGTTCTGAAGGGAATTTTCTTCTAGGTATTGAAGATCTGCGTCAAGGAATGGATTTTAAAGTCCTCTGCACTTCGCCAAGACTTTCAGGATGGAGAATTTGATCGTCACTTGAATTATGAAATTTTTCTAAGGGAAATTTAAAATTTTTCTAAGGCAAAGTGAATAAAATGTGTTTTTGAAGGTAAAATGCTTCAGATGATGAATTTGAAATGGATTAATCAAATTCTTCGTGAGACTAATCTTCCAGAGTCAGAGGTGAATAAAGTTGAATGTCAGAGCTTCAGATGGTGAATTAAATTTCTTAAAGAGTGAATTTGAAGTGAATGTTTTCAAAATGAATTTAAATGCTAAGTATGCCAGTCAAGATGATTTTTTTTGAAGTTCTAGAAGGTCAAGATACCGGACGTCAGGTGACAAGTGTTGAAATTTTCAGAGGAGGGAAATTCAAATTCCTGCTATGAAGTAGTGGAGACTTAATGAATTAGCTAAACTTGGCTTCCTTCTAGAATTCGACTTGCCTATATGAGCTGAAAGTTTGTTCATTTTTTTTTTCACCAACTGAAGAAGTTCGATTTTAGCTCTGAGGTTGAAGTTGCAGTGCAAGTGAGTGGCTGAGAGTTGTTGAAGAAGTTCGACTTGAAGAAGACGAACAGCTATTGAGTGCTGAAGCTCAAGTTAATTCGCTCGAATTTGCTAAAAGTGAAGTTGGCCGATTTCTTAAAGAGTGTGAAGTTGCTGACGCTTGCAGAAAACTTTCTGTAATGGCCCTTGCCAAATTGAACAATAATTTCCTCAAACACTTAATAGGACATATTGCATTTGTCAATTAAGTGACATATATTGAGTTTGCAAGATAAAGTTTTGTTTTTCCCATCAATTACAAGACTGAACACGCTGCTGATTATTGTAGTATAAGCATGAGAAATAAACAGTTATCATCATATATTAACTGAAAGCATCACTGAGTTCTTTCATTACAATGTACAACGGTATATTGGAAATGACAAAATAGGATTCGGTGACTGTAACAGCAGTTAGGAGAATCCCTCTTGAGCTTAGGTATCAACTGATTATTTGCTTATTGCTGCCAGAAGTACTTATCAGACTTATAGTAACCTAGGGAAGGCCTCAATGATTACAATCAATGTGTAATGGTGAACATATATGTCAAATCTGAGCATGAGTATGGCTGGCTTTCACTTATTACAACCCAGAAATATTGTTTCCTACTTACAATGACTCGGGAAAGATCACAAGGCTGCAACTATCATGTAACAGCAATAGCATAGCCATCTCAACATGAATATGACTGATTTTTCATAATAGACCAGCAAGAACAGACTGAAGACAAACTCAGATTTAGCTACAGAGTAACAAATGACAGTAGACTACTTCTCTTTCATATTGACTGTCTATATCAACAGGTGCTAGGCTTTTCAATAAGCATTATATTACATTCATTGGCATGTGAGCACAATACAAGAAATGAAACGCCCACACCATTTAACTGGTTGTCATGCTTAAATACAAACTCAGAAAATGGTAGCCGCCTCACACATCAATAATCTGAGTACACTGTAAATCTATCATGGATGTATTTTATGCACAGTATGCTGTGTAGCAGTGAAAGCTTAGCTTGTATAAATACTCATCTTAACAACAACAAAGATAGTAGAACTTCACACCTGGGAATGCACGTTGGGGCAGAGATTAGGCAGTAGCAATCACAATAGAGTTGCAGCCTGAAGGATGCCCACGATTTGACCCAGATCACTCATACAGCCCTCAAACAATTAGCAGGCTTTCCAAAGTCCACGTGAAGATTATACAGGTCCAGGGCAGTGGAAATAATGGTGTGCTTGGCTGGAGATGACAAAATTAGCTGCAAATGGACTCACATCCCTCCCAATGTGTTAACACGACCTCCTTTCACCATCACGTGAAAGCTAATAAGTGCGCCCAGATGTCTGATGTAGAGTTCGTCCCTATTCAAATGGCCACGACCTCCAATACGGGATAGATATTCCTGTTCAATGGTCTCAACATTCGCCCCTTCTCATTTCGAAACCCACACCAAAATGTCTGAAACTGCTCACCTTCAACTCGCCCCTGCTACAATCACCAAATGAGGAAATCGATTCTTCACCATTAAATGATCTGAAAATGCTTCAAGTCTCCAATGAAGCTCAATAGAAAGCCTGCATATCTTTCACTGCCTTTCCCAACTAGGGCTGATAGTTTCACAGCCGAAATGGGATCTATGGGGTTTTCCAAAACCCAAACCAGAGAAACCCGACCAGCATTGCCGTGAAAATGTTCATTTCAAAAGTAATTCAAAAATGAGTTTTTCTCAATATATTTCCAAAAGGCCCGACAAGAGACTTCTTTTCTCCTTATAATCTTTTCCATTCAAAATCATAAAGTGACTTTTTAATTTCATATTTTAAATATTTCCTCAAGTCACTTTACAAACAACAAATAAGTGACTTATAATGTTCCCCTTTAATATTATTTCAAGAGGTCACTTATAACTTGATTTATTAATTATTTAATATCCCCTTTTTAAAAAAACAAACAATTTAAGACTTAGGCAATATTAAATAATTAAGTCACTTCGTCCAAATTTTAGGGACATTACAGTCCTCCCTTCCCAAAGATTGCTTGCCCTCAAGCAATCCACAACTGTAAACCAATTCAGCTGCCACAACATCTAGTGACAAATGTAAAACCAACTATACCCGTCCACCCACCGCTTGGATCCCAAGTGATCCTACAACATGTGCTAATCCATAGTCTTTGTAGGCAACTGGAACCCAAGATACTGTCATTCTGTGTCAATCGATGAAAGCAACCATCCAACGATGAAATTCCTGTATCCCAACTTTGTAAATCAACCTTGTCATGCCAACTCCAAGCACTGTGTTGATACACCTTAGATATCATACCTGGATCTCCTGGATAAGTTGGGAGTCTACTAACACCAACTGAATCCCGCTGCACCACTCTGATAACCCCTAGAGTCCAATCGAACCGGGTCTCAAACGCCTATTGCTGGAGACATCCAACTGGAGAAATCAAAGTGGGAGACCTATTAAACTTGGACTAATCATCTGAAATTTGAAGCGTGCCATACCAGAGTGAATCTGCATGTCCCTTATTCAACCCATCTCTTTGTGTCATCAATGTCATCATCAAATTCTGTGCATGTGAGCTGAAAGAAAGCTGGTGAGCACACCACATAATGCCCTCGTAGTGAAACTCCCCTACCTGTGCTAATGGGATACTAGAGTAGTCATGCGTATTCCCTCCATCAAAAATGCCATAGTCCTCACAAACTATGGTCCTACAAATCTCCTGTAAAGATGGAACAACGCTAAGACCCAACGTGCAAGACCTAGAGGAATCATCTTCTCCTGATAAGGTTGTCCAACGACAATCTCTATAATACCAATGCAAAGCTTTGTGCCCAAATCTTTGATGACATCTGATCTTGTATTCAAACCTAATGTGTCTATGTCATCAACAATCCATTCCACACTAAGTGGTCTCCTATAGATGTGGAAGATTTGTCACGACCCCTATTTTATGGTTTGTATTTTATAATGTTTGACTAAATTAATTGGTGGTGAAATAAAAGTGTAATGAAATAAAAATGAATTAATTATAAATTACTTATAGATTTATTTATTTCAAATAAATAATAACACTTGGTTAATTTAGAGTAATTATTTTTATTCCCAATTGAATGAGATTTCATTATTTATTTGGAGTAATTAATTTAATTTATCTCACTATTCATTGTGGTAAATTTCTTAGTTGCAATTATTCTTTATTATTATCGAAGGTAAATAATATGCATAAAAAGAGATATTATTTTATATTCAAGATTCAGTTATCGAGAAAGTAAAGGGATAATTATTTCATATTCAAGAATTGGTTATTGGGAAGGGGAGGAGAAAAATCTCTTAAAGGAAAGGAAATTAATTGCTTCAAGAAGGATGGTGAATGTCAGGGAGCAAACTATAGACCTATTGTTAGGCCACACTTCTGCACTTTCCCTTACACGTTTTCTTATATATAATATAACAAAAGTTTGGCATTATAGAGGATCTGCTCTTTAGTGCCACAGTTCAGTACTCCCGGTTAGGCTCCCTTTGAGCTATGATGTGTGAGCAGGGTAGAGAATACTTTCTCTTCAAAATTGGATTGTTTTCGAGATGGTGGAACCTCTGCTGAGGTCGTGCGAGGGAGAACGTGCAAGTGCGGATAGAAAAGCTTTCTAGTGTCAGATATGAACCTCCTCATTCTCCATGGACCTAAAAAGTCTGTATTATCGTATAAATTTTTTATCTGTTGTAAGCCTCTTTTGGGGTTCGAAGCTTTATTTACTAAGGTGAAAGGGTGTTTACTAATTTATTCATTATGAGGGTGGTATATAGGATAATCTTGAAGCATTGGTATAATAAATTTGAATGCGAATATAACTTTTGCGCATAGTCTATCAATAACCATTTACGCCAAAAAGGCCACTCATCCGCATTTGAAAATGTAGAAACCTTGTGAGTTTCCTCACTACCAATGACTCTTCTTTGATAAGGAATGTTTGAGATACATATATATATATTTTTTTTTAACAAAAACCCAAGGTAGAACATTGAAATAATTTAAAGAACAAGAAAGATGGATTTCAACATTATGGCCATCCTCAGACTTCACAAACATCTGCAAATACCTTGTATGTGCAATGCCATCTGGAAATGGGTCTGGGTTCTTAACCCGTTCAACCTGCAATTTTCTCCAAGCCGTTGTTTCTAACTAACTTTAAATGACCCAACGGGATGCAAGCCTGCCAGTAGTATTGACATGTTTTCGACATAGCCTTTATTTATTTATTTTTCTCTGATAGAGTCTTCTTTTCATAAACTCTTTTGGTGGCATCCAATTTTTTGCCCACATGAATACCAAGGCATTTGCAACTGTATTTTTTGGAGATAATTGCTAACAAATATCAGCTAGTAAGACAGTGGACCCGTATCTCGTGTAGGAAACCTTTTAGCCTAACACCGCTGTCACATTGCTTTCCTGCGCCGAAATGAAGGTAGTCATTGTAGTGGTTTCTCCTGAGCTTTGATGGTCAACTTCAACTCTATGCTAAGACTAGTGCAGTCCCAAATTCTTAGAATGGGGATTATTTCTCATAATAGCAACATATGCAGAATTCAGAGCAATTAGTATGAGATTTTGAATTTGTACGCTGTATAGCATCCTCTATTTATTATGGGAGAAATCAAAGAGTTTTATATTTTCAAGTTGCAGACGGATTTGTCTTATCTAAGATTTATCAATTTCATCACACGGCCCAATCTTGAATGGAAAATCTCTCTTGAAGTACCACCTCTTCATCAAAAGTTGGTATGTTACTTATGATAGACCTTCGTCAGGCCAAGCTGAACCCATCCTAGCTGCTGTATTGCTATTGTGTTATAGTAGTGTCTTTTGGATTATAAACATAGCTAGTGTTATTTTTTTTGTAAATTTCATTCTTTGACGGTGTACTGGTATATTGGGTTTTTAGATGCACCGATATTTTTCCCTTAACGAAGTCTCATTTTTGAAAGGAGGTCTTCTCTGCAAAATTCTTCTTTACTCCTAGCTGGACCTTGACCATTCAAAGGCAGTCTGAATCGGAAATATTTCATTCACTTTGATTCCTCATTTGCGTGCAAGCCTAGTAGGATATTCGCAACTTCCATATAGATTGTTTGTAGAACATCTTTTTTTTTTTATCATTTGCATATTACTTCACTCTTCATTGGACATTATTCAGAATAGTCTGCGTGTTTCCTTAATCTGCAATAATTATGTACTTCATAGAGCTAGTGTCTATTATTTTCATTGTTTCATACTAATGGAACTATTGTTCAGAGTGTGGGCTAAATGATTCTTTAAAAGAATAACTTGGAATCTGTATGGTTACATGCTATATTGAATTGGTTGTCAACTTTCCTATAATTAGCATACTATCACATCAGACGATTATATTAGTTAGTTAGTTAGTGAACCAAGTTATACATTATCTTGGCTGGGCGATTTCTTTCACATAAGTATCCATGAGAAGAACAACCATGCAATTTTGTGTTGATTGAACCAAGTGCAAGCTTTATATTTCTTGAAAACTCCCTTCTTAAATTTTTGATAAAACGTTTGCAACTTTGGGTACCAATTTCTAGAGATGGCATTTCTAGGAGGGTATTCAATAGACTTCTACTTTATTTTATATAAGGATTGATCTGCTTACCGAATGTTAGTAAGTTATTATTTCTCTCTTAGAAAGTTTGAGTATATGAATCATTGTTCACTTTCATAGGGATATATCTTATTATACAATAGAGAAGTCTTGTTTATTTATGAATATGTAAAAAGGCTAATGTATTATGTTCTAAAGGAGTATTGAAGTATATATATATTTTAATTAGAACTTACAAAAAGGAAATTTAGGAATATTGTATTTTGAATGTGTATAAGAAGGGAATTTATTATGTTTCTTAAAATGGAGAAGTATAGAATTAATATCACATCATTTTGAAGAAAATTGAAGGAACTTGTTATTCTATATCTCATCTAATGGAAGGTAATTAGGAAACTTGTCCATTATTTTTTGTTTTTTAATAGTGCTACCTTCTATAAAGTATATTCATTTACTACGAGCGATAAAATCTTACCATCATTGTTGTATTTGAGCTAACATTGGTGGTAAAGGATTTCATGATTCAAGAAGCATTCAAGTCAAGATTTATCATAATCAAGCAAGAGCTTAATGTTGTAGTTTCAGTAAGTTGCGACATCATTGTGTGATCATTCTTCATTCATTTATTTTATTTCATTTCATTTCAAGGTTTAAATACCAAGTGGGGTTTCACCAAGGCAAACCCCTATTCACTAACATATTTTTGCAGGGTTTAGGAGGTGGACACATGGATGAGCAAGACTGACTTATGTTTGCACCATTAGGTTGGTTAGTTGTGTTGCACCTGTAAGTCATTTACTTAGAACAAAGATGATTCCCACTGACAAATTGTTTATCTTGTTGATATATTATGATTCATTGATATACATATTAATTCAATTTTGTAAGTGATGTAAATTATATAATTAGTGGGTTCTATTAAATTATTATTGAAACTGAGGAATTGTAATTAATAAATGAGATATTTATGAATCCTTACAAGATTCCCAACGTTGGTGCATAGAAGCACATGCCAATCCTCGACAGGCTGATGATAAATATCAAAACAACACCATGCAACCTGTGAATCATGTCCCTGATAGAACAAAGGGTATCACTGCTGTCAAAGGATGATACGAACTCGTCGTCAATCCATCCTCCAACACCAAAGTGGCAATCCCAACTTCTTCTATCTATCCCAACTGTTGTTGTCCTCAAAAACCCAACTGAATTCTCTGCGATTAGTAGTATGAAACAAACATCTATCATCAAGGTGAGAATTCTAATCCACAAAACTAGGGCTGAAATCTCCTTGCTGGGCTAAGTAGAACAGCCCTCTATCCTTGTGATGTAACTCAAAACCCAATGGTACCAACATGAAGTACTATTTTCTTCTATATGCTCCATGATGTTTGGAAAGAAAACAGTGGGGTCAACTCTGAAAATTTGTTTGCCAAACCAATTTGGAATCAACCTCTCACCCTTAGTAACTGTCCCTGGACTCCAAGTCCTGTGATCACCATCAATCATACTCACACCCAATTCCTCTTGATTGATACAATAACTGATGATAGTTCTGAAAAATCTGAAAATTAAGTCTATAACCATCTCGAGATTGCCATGGCTGCCATAATTGGGTGATCCCTTATCAACACTCAATCTCCAAGTGTTAGGGTGACAATCCAAAGCACACAAATCCGTGCAACCAACTGTACCCTTCAACACCAAGTTTGATAAATCTGTATACAACGGTATAGAACAGCCACAATTCATCCAAGAGTAATATAAGACCCCTTGCGCCAAATCTGAAAATCCTCTTAGTTGCTGCAAGTTGATGAGGTTATACCAGCTTAGCAATCTAGGAATATGATACTCACGAACATTGAATACAAAGGAATGATCAACAACAGGTTTAAGATTAAGAATCCTCAAGGTTTTGATTGATAGTCCTCTCAATGAAGTTGCGTTCAAAGTGTTCCAAAAGAGTAGCTTCATAAAGCAAGAATTATCAAATCCCTTCTGAAAAGACAATCTTTTTGTGTACCTTGGATCGATCCACACTAACATATTCTTGTCTATGATATCATGAGGGTCAACATGAATAACCTCCTTAACACAATCACCCACTTGAGACTTATCTATCTCCTTGTGATTATCAAATCCATGCATAGACAATAGACTGCTATTAACTCATTAAATTCACATATCCCTCGTTATTTTCAGTGATGTCTTCATAAGTTTCATGCATACTTACCTCCCATCCTGAGTGCTCATCATTACTTGTTGATCCCTGAAGTGTAGCCTGCTGAAAGCTGCCTTCAACATAGGTTATATCTGTTATCTTGTGGCTGCAATCTGTACCCATGTGTGGAGATTGATCCTCAAAATCCAAGAATTCAAATTTTTGACGTGGGTTCCAAACTCTACCTTCATCCTGAACCTCTCCAATAGGGAAAGTGTTGAAGACATTATGCATTATTCTATTTCTGATGCATTCTTCTACAAGTATCCAAGGGTAGCTTGGCTCCAAATTGCAATCCATGTGAAACTCATTAAGTTCCTCAGCATCTTTTTCCTTATCTTCAACCAACTTGATAACATGATCCCTATCCGCAAACACTTGTGAGTACTTTGACTTCATTATTCTCAAGGCTCCTTTGATTACTTGTAAATCTGCAAGAGAGGATCCCCTTTCGATGCCCTTTCGTCTCTTTTCAATCTGTACCTTCCAAAAGAAATCTTCAACGAATTTGTGTGAGTTGTCAAAATGAATTAGAGCTGCTATAACCTTATCTTCCGTGACTATCAACTGATTCTTCCAATCATATGACTCCTTAAGCCTTTGATAAAGATTAGCCTCACAACATAAATTTTCAGACCTGTTTTCAAGAACATGACTCTTAAATTTAGTCACCTCAATGACATTTCCCTTGCATGTTCTAGGTTTTGTGGTAAGGACAGCGTTGTGTTCGAAAGAGAGATCATCATATGCTTTCTCTACTCCATATTTTTGTGATGAAATGCCTGGATCCCATGAACTTATGAGCTGATGGTTCGGATTTGTACAAGTAAACTCATTGTGTTTCCCATGAATGGCTATTTTAAAATCAAACTGATATACATTGAACCTTGGGTATTTCTTCCCAACATCTAAAATATCCTCATAGGCATGATGTAAACATTTTTCACTATATGCTGATTTGAGAACTTCAACATACTCAACTTCTTTCTGCTCCTTTTTTGAAAAGGCATTAGCAACCCCAATCAATTTATCATTTGCATACCTTACCTTGGGTACATTTTTTTCATGATTTGAGAGGTCACAAGGATGGTCCATATGAAGTGCCTTTCCGGAAAGTGTGGAGATTTTATGTTTGTTTGATTTGAAGGGAGCTCGTTTTGATGTTTCCTTAATTCTCTGTAATTGTTGTTTTGCTTGAGTAGCTATCAACTTTTCTTCCTTTTCCCTCATTAGCCATTCATCACACATTTCCTGGTTCCCCACTACAACCGGTGTGCTTATCGGCAATGTAATTAAGTCCTTTCCTTCCTCATGAATACTAGGCTCAAGCACCGATACTGCATTGTTGTTAGTAGACAACCCAAGACCAGAAATTTCTTCCTTTCTCAATTTTCTGACATAATTATATAGTTTTGTCTTATTTGGATTTCCTTCCTCAAGTATTTCTAGAAACTCATCAAAGGGAACTCGACTTTTGAAATCATTTGGTAATCCCTTGTACTCAGCAACAATTTTATTGGCTTCTTTTATTATTACCACCTGCTCATCCTCTTCCTTTTGTAGGAGTTTTTGAAGGGTGCTTATCATCACATTTTGATTTTCTCTAAGAGTGACAAGTCTGTCCATCTGAATCATCGTTAAATAGCTGAAATTTTCTGAGTCACAAACCCAAACAGGCTGGCAGGACGCTAGCTCTGATACAACTGTAATGGCCCTTGCCAAATTGAACAATAATTTCCTCAAACACTTAATAGGACATATTGCATTTGTCAATTAAGTGACATTTATTGAGTTTGCAAGATAAAGTTTTGTTTTTCCCATCAATTACAAGACTGAACACGCCACTGATTATTGCAATATAAGCATGAGAAATAAACAGTTATCATCATATATTAACTGAAAGCATCACTGAGTTCTTTCATTACAATGTACAACGGTATATTGGAAATGACAAAATAGGATTCGGTGACTGTAACAGCAGTTAGGAGAATCCCTCTTGAGCTTAGGTATCAACTGATTATTTGCTTATTGCTGCCAGAAGTACTTATCAGACTTATAGTAACCTAGGGAAGGCCTCAATGATTACAATCAATGTGTAATGGTGAACATATATGTCAAATCTGAGCATGAGTATGGCTGGCTTTCACTTATTACAACCCAGAAATATTGTTTCTGACTTACAATGACTCGGGAAAGATCACAAGGCTGCAACTATCATGTAACAGCAAGACCATAGCCATCTGAACATGAATATGACTGATTTTTCATAACAGACCAGCAAGAACAGACTGAAGACAAACTCAGATTTAGCTACAGAGTAACAAATGACAGTAGACTACTTCTCTTTCATATTGATTGTCTATATCAACAGGTGCTAGGCTTTTCAATAAGCATTATATTACATTCATTGGCATGTGAGCACAATACAAGAAATGAAACGCCCACACCATTTAACTGGTTGTCATGCTTAAATACCAACTCAGAAAATGGTAGCCGCCTCACACATCAATAATCTGAGTACACTGTAAATCTATCATGGATGTATTTTATGCACAGTATGCTGTGTAGCAGTGAAAGCTTAGCTTGTATAAATACTCATCTTAACAACAACAAAGATAGTAGAACTTCACACCTGGGAATGCACGTTGGGGTAGAGATTAGGCAGTAGCAATCACAATAGAGTTGCAGCCTGAAGGATGCCCACGATTTGACCCAGATCACTCATACAGCCCTCAAACAATTAGCAGGCTTTCCAAAGTCCACATGAAGATTATACAGGTCCAGGGCAGTGGAAATAATGGTGCGCTTGGCTGGAGATGACAAAACTAGCTGCAAATGGATTCACGTCCCTCCCAATGTGTTAACACGACCTCCTTTCACCATCACATGAAAGCTAATAAGTGCGCCCAGATGTCTGATGTAGAGTTCGTCCCTATTCAAATGGCCACGACCTCCAATATGGGATAGATATTCCTGTTCAATGGTCTCAACATTCGCCCCTTCTCATTTCGAAACCCAAACAAAAATGTCTGAAACTGCTCACTTTCAACTCGCCCCTGCTACAATCACCAAATGAGGAAATCGATTCTTCACCATTGAATGATCTGAAAATGCTTCAAGTCTCCAATGAAGCTCAATAGAAAGCCTGCGTATCTTTCACTGCCTTTCCCAACTAGGGCTGATAGTTTCACAGCCGAAATGGGATCTATGGGGTTTTCCAAAACCCAAACCAGAGAAACCCGATTAGCATTGCCGTGAAGATGTTCATTTCAAAAGTAATTCAAAAATGAGTTTTTCTCAATATATTTCCAAAAGGCCCGACAAGAGACTTATTTTCTCCTTATAATCTTTTCCATTCAAAATCATAAAGTGACTTTTTAATGTCATATTTTAAATATTTCCTCAAGTCACTTTTCAAACAACAAATAAGTGACTTATAATGTTCCCCTTTAATATTATTTCAAGAGGTCACTTATAACTTGATTTATTAATTATTTAATATCCCCCTTTTAAAAAAACAAACAATTTAAGACTTAGGCAATAGTAAATAATTAAGTCACTTCGTCCAAATTTTAGGGACATTACACTTTCTAAGTGTTGAAAGTTCAAAATTGTTAGAGGAGAAGTTGAGGTTTGCAAATGAAATATGATGTTGCAGCTTCTCAAATTTTAAAAGTCGATTGGCAGCCCCAATATTATTCCATGTTATTTTATTTTAAATTGGTGATGGCTACTTGTTATTTTACAGGATGGCTGAAGTAAGAGCAACTGGCAGAGATAGCAATGTTGCATTCAGACAGGTTGTCATCAAGAAGCTGAGCAAGCCTTTCCTGCCAGAGTCAAAATTCACTTCAAAGTTGAGCAAGCTGGTTGATACGAATTTGGGCTCTTTCAACATGGAGGCTTTTAAAAGTCGGATGATGGGAGTTGGCAGTCATCGTCCTTCAATGACTTTGCACAACATTGTTCGGAGCGGGTTGTATGCAGCTGCTAGTTTCCCACCAACTATTCAGTGTCCTGAGCTGATGATGGAGTGTGCTAACTGCTATGAGCTTGATCATAGGTCTATTGTCTCACCAGATGGTCAAGTATTCGCCAACCTCACTCTTGCAACTATTGGCGAAGCTTTTGGAATCCCAGCACACGAGAGGATGATTTATAAGACAAGAGAGCGTTTTGAACGAATGTATGCTTCTACATTTGAGAGATATGCGGAGATGATTAACGCTCACTGGATGAACAAGCCCAAGCCCTCTCGTACAAAGTTGCCAAAGCAGATTATATCAGATGATTTGAAGCAGAAGTATTGTGACCTGATCATGATGCTGAGCAGAGTTGGAGGCTACCCTCAAGCATTTATTTTCGAGCCATGGATGTTCTATTACATCAACCTCGTGGTATAAGGGAAGGAGCACATCAACTGGGCTGTGATGATTAGTGCAACTTGCATGAGCAGCTCCTAAGTTTGAGGAGGACGAAGACATTCTACATAGGCTCCTACATCATTTACATGTTGGCTCGTATGACAAAGTATAGGGGAATATCTTACAAGGAGCCATTTGGTTGTGGCTCTCATCAGTTCAAGATCCATGAGGCTTGTCTGCAGTTGCACCTGATGAGCACGTCTCATTACAAACGAGTCAACGATGCCTTTACCATGCATATAACGAGATCACTTCAGCATCGGACTCATCACAGGATCTCGAGGGAAGCTCAGGAATTGATTGAAAGGTATGGGTGCTGGTTTATTCAATTTCCAAAATTTTCTTACATTAGGCTGCAAGGTTTTTCTTCATACCCATACAGATTTCCTAAGTACCCAACCAATAGAATTTTGATGTTAGAGATATCTAGGCAACTTGTTGCCTATGATAAGATTCAGAAGAGAAAGAAGAAGGGAGGAGTTGACTTCCCGATTGTCATTGGAAATTCAGACGAGGTGGGTCCTTCACTTCAGGCAGCCAGAGAAGCTGAAAACGAGCTTCAATTCTTTCATTTTTCCTATCACACTAGCAGATAGCATTATGACCCACACAAAAATATCGATGGATACTGTCAGAAGAATTCAAGCATAAGGAAAATATTGAGGATTACTGGGCTACCAGCTGTCCGTTTCAAATACGCATTCCAGTGGTGCGAATTTAAACGCCAACACATTCCTAGAACATTTTGTAGTTAATGTCATTCGGCTAGATTGACGGACTAGCAATTTTTGCACTCATTTTCCATTACTCTTGGCCTCTCGGCTCCTTTGAAATGGACAGTATAGAGATTAAATCACGGGAGAAGGATGCTTTTCCCACATTTCTTTTTCATGGGCTTTGAACTGCCATAGGCTTTGTTATGGACTCCCCAATATGTTTAGTTAGCTCTCTTCATCAATTGGATTTCTTGGGGGTTATTAAAGAAAAAAGGCTAAAGTGTGTTTTCAAAAACCACCATGGATTAATCCTCTTTGCCATTCAGTGGGTTTTGGGGGATGAAAGAATGGCCATGGACCAAAAATAAAATTCATGGACAAGGACCACAAACACAAAGTGAACAGTTATATCTCCTCCATGTTTGTGGCCTCATAGTTGGACCTCGGGGAGATGAAAGATTTGGTGAAAGCCCTTTGTTGAGCTTTTATCAAGAAACATTTCCTAGAGGATTTAGCTTTGGTACTGGAGGTGGCTCAATATGGTGTGGGTATCCCTTCACCCTCAGATTTCAAGATACTCCAAGATGGTGGGGATACAGTGGTATGGTTTCCCTTTTGCTACACTTCCAAGTCCTCAAATCTTGTTTGTCATTGATTCAATGTTGTGAAATGATCCTTTTTTTGAAGAAAACCATGGGTTTGGATGCCTCAAATGGCATAGAATGGTTGGCTGAGTTCATTAATGAAGAGCAAGATGGGTGATAGCTACTAGTATTTGATGATATATTGTAATTTTTTTCATTTTTGTTTCTAAGTATAGTTTATTAATAGTACATAATGCCTATACAGTTCTAGATTGAATCCTACTTGGGTAGACTTATAGATATGCTCCATAGTTTTTGTATACTTCTTATGTTGCATAGATAATATGCAAAACAAGACTTTGTCAACTCCTGGGTAATGGGGCTGAAATGAAATGCCCAAAACTAGATTTTGTAACTTTTTGGTTTTGATCAATATAAACGCAAGCAGCCCCCAACGTTGCAGTTTATCTACCAAAAAAAATAGCGAGAAGCTTTTTCAATTTATTGCAATAAAAGAGTTTGCACAACCTTAGACAAATAAGGTGAAGTTTTTGCTTTCTGGCTTTGAATTGAAAATTCTTGAGGGGGCTTTCAAATCCTACTCCCATTTAAGGTTTAAGGGGAAATAATATTAGGAGAGGTTAGTATTATCTACACTTGGAAGGTTCTCAAGTAAATTTGTGGTTCCCTCCTCCAAAGGGTTTTTTGAAACTAAACTTTGCTGGAGCTGCTAAGGATAATCTAAGTATGGTGGGAGTGGGTATTGTTATTAGGGACTCTTTAGATAATTGAAAATAGAGGTTCCTTATTTTTAAGATATCTAACAAATAATGAGGTAGAATTGGAAGTTCTAGTTACAAGACTTGGAGTCGTCGTATTGCAAAATCGTTATAAACTCATACTAGAAGTTGATGCAATGGATTAGATAAATGCAATAAATAAAGGTAAGACTCAGAGCCACAAACTTAATAGATACTTTTAAGTTCTCAGCCTAAAGGAAAAATTTGAAGAGACCTCCTTTAAACGTTGTGAAAGGAATATGAACTAGGTGGCAAATTGTTTAGCTAACAGAAGTATAAGAAAGAGCTGATAATGGCCATTTACAGTGATAGAGAAGAAACATAGAAAATTTTAGAATCATTGCTGTCCTACAAGCCCCCTTGATAAAATAGTTGTAGCTTTTATGTATTTCTGCCCTACATATTAAGGGGCTGATGGAAATTGTTAGTTAGGTTGTTTATATTAGAAGCATTTATTAACTATAAGAAATCGCATGGTTGCTTTGGGTTGGCAATTGAGAAATGAATGTTTTGGTAGCAAAGTGGTAGTGTATAATCATCCCTTACATTCTAAAGAGTATGGGTAGGAACCTCATTAATGGCTTTTGCAATATGAGGTAGTGTCATGATTATAAAATGAGTTAGAGATTATTTGTTTGGAATCTCCATGGGAAGAAGATGGTGGGTTGTGAATTTAGGCTTGTTTGGTGTTTCTGTAGAGTGCTAGAGTGATTGTTGTTGAGGTATGGTGGATAAGATGTCAGGCAAGCAAGATGGAGTATGATTGGTTCTTGGGAGGCCCACAGATAGACATCTCCAATGTATTTTTGCTTGCAACAAACCTACAACTTTAGGATTTTCTAAAGCATATTAGAAGATTTTTTTTTGGTGCAGGGAAGCTCTCCAAGGTGGCAATAAGAGGCAAAATTATTGCGATTCTTTCTTTTTTCGTACTTAATGCTTCAATTAGATTATGGCTTTTGTGATTATGTATTCCAAACCAACTTCTTGGCATGGCTCTAGCAAGTGAGGAGATAGCAATTGAAGCTGTTAAAACTAGTGGTGCTAGGGGTTGAGGGTGAAGGCTCTACCTCAACTCTTGTCTAAGGAGGAGGTAAAGAAGAAAAAGTTGTGGAGTTATGGCATGAAGCGGCTATCTTTCAGGCATTTTGCAACAATGTAGGGAAAGTACTTGCAAGTCTGTGTGTCCATGATCATGGATGAGTTAAGATGGGATGTGATTTTACTATTTCTGTTTTATGTGCTTTGTCTGTCCAAAAAGCTTGCCATTGTAGAGAAGTTATGGCACAATATTCCCAGCCCTAGCAAGTCATCATAGGGGAAGACCAAGTCAAATAGAAGGATAATGGGGTGGAAGAGGTTGTTGATTCTTTACATGCTTCTCTAGTATCCAGGGAAAGGGTATGATGGGGAATGCTATAAGCTGGTCTCAGTTTGGGCACTTGATAGTTAAAGTTATGTAGCATTTCATTAGTTGCAGCCTATATGGAAGTTTTTAGTAACTTATAGTGGTGTTTGGTTGTGTCTTGAATTACAACACTATTTTCAAGGGTACGGCTCCATATGAACCCCTACAACTATAACTAAAAATAATAATGAATTTTATCATGCTCAATTCAAATTCATTGTTTAACCTTGTGTGAGATTTTATAGTTTATAGGAAAATAACTGATAAATTTAGGCTTTGTAATAAATTGATGGACTATGAGAGATAGTATTTGCTCCTTTGCTATTTTCCTTTTTTAATCATAATTCGGCTCTTTCTGTGAGTGTGATAAAATTGTTATCTCCATGGGATATAATCTTGTGTGAATGATTTCACTAATTGGATAGAGATTATCAATAATTGCAAGCTTTGTATTGTGATTGTTGTTATTTGTGTTGTAGCTTTCAATAGTAATATTTGGAAACTTTGATTTGTTTAGTAATGTGTTGTGTGTAATCCTATGTTTTCTTTGTGAGCACAAATTCCTGCTCTCTGCAATTTACTTAGAAATCTATGTATGTGTGTTTATGTTTCAAGAAAACCTCCAAATGATTACATTAAGTGCTTAAATATTGTTTCAGCTTAAGCCTATTCCAAGAGGCCAAAAATATCACATTTCATGATTACTTTTTCAAAATATGTTAAAACACCCAAATCAAGCTTTGTATATTGTGAGTTTTGTACATAGTTTTATTTGGTTTTTAGCATAGGGGAGCTGCCCCTTTCAATGCGGATGGAAATCACATCATTTATGGTGGTCTTCCCTTACATTGTCAATGGAAATTGGCATTGTCCATTGGGTGATTCACATACCATTTTTGAGACAGAAAGAGGTTAAATTTTTAAACACTAACATATGATATAGCCTACACATATTATTACTGTTATCTTAATCACTTTCTATTGTAGTTGGTATTTCTAAATAATGAATGTATAATAGCATATATATGGCTTACTTATGGATGAGGTAGGGATGGAGGATGGAACATAGATGGCATGCTATAACAATGCATGGATACCATATCTTAACTCAATAGCCAACGAACTTTTGAGGAGTATAAGGTGGTTAAAATATTGTTTGTAGATGTACGTTTGCAAAAGAGATAACACATCATGATAGTCCTCAATCCCCTTAAACATTCAACCTATTATGATATTTATTGTGAATGAAAACTTGGGAAAGACTTTGCAGCTCAAGTTTTAGGATTGTTAGTCTATGCCCTCTTGTGAATCTTATGTCTACAAACCTTCCTTATGTAGAATTTAAATGATTCCAAGAGAAATTATGTCTCATGAACATGTGGCAATATAATAGTCAAAAAAGTAGTTGCAGTTGCAGTCAAATGCATACTAGTTTTAATTGTTTGTCAATTATCCTTTCACTGTGAATGCCATATTCAAAGTGACTCATTAGACAACTAATAAACCTCCCAGATGAACTTTTAAGCTACATTTCAAGTCCTCATAAATTCTTCATATCATACCTTTTCCAGATTTATAACATTTTCTTGAAGCTATCTGAAAGGATTGAATTTTTTTAAGAGAACCAACATAATTTTATGTCCATAGAAGCCCATGTATCCCATATATGTTTGATTAACCTTGAAAATGTTGCAAAGAAATATTTTTAGGAGTCTAAATACATGTTTATCTGTTACCAATAATTGGTATCAAAACTAAAATTTCATTGCATGATCAAAATATTGAAACTCAACCAATGCATTACCACATAGAAATCTAACCCTTAAAATACATTTGAGATGCATAGCACACAATTAATTTACTCATTATACATTACTGAGATACACAGCACATGATTATAGGTGTCATGTCAACAACTTCTGAAACACCGAATTAGATAGTAGTTTAGAGATACAATATTATATTTGAATTTTCAAAACTTACTGGATAATAATTTCCTGCCACAGGTTGGTGTACTTGTAGATCCCAATCAGTTCTGTAATCCCTCACCTATCTCACAAATAAAGATTAGTTCAATTCTTGTCTAGTTGCAAGGTGTAAATCAGATATAATTTTGCACATTAACAAATATAGAAAAGAGCCAATGCCTTTCAATTTATGACTCTAAGGTTATCCAAGCAATGTAAGTGCATGATTGCAAAGTTACACTATTCTCAAGACAATAGAACTATTAAGATGTTAGCCTTATTAGTTAAAGAGAGGTTCCAAATCTATTTGATAATAATAAGTCAATGAGAAGTCGTTGTTCATATATAGGACTATCAATGAGAAGTCATTGTTCATAGATAGGACTAAAACTTACCAATACCATCATTAAATCTAATTTCTCTAACAAGTCTATTAGAAAGAAAGAAAGAAAATATACTAATGTCTGTGAATGACCAAAAATAAATCAAAGGGACTGGAATATACATCTACAATAGTAAAAGACTAGGGGAAAAAGAGCCCTAGACATGATGCAAAAACAAAAAGAAATAAACGCTGAAACAAGGGGGTTAGCCAAAAATGAGTGACCCCTAAACCAATACAATTATATGTAGAAAAAAAGAAGCCTACAAAGTGTTAGAAATAGAAGAATACCACCCATACAAGGAAAGTCTATGGCTAAGTGGGTTGAGTTGGAAATCATAGTAAGCAACTGATCCCACGAAAGACCCCGTCTAACATTGAGGTAATTGCCTAAAAAGGATAGAAATACTTTGGTGATATAGTTAAAGAAATAAGAGATGTTTTTAACATTTAGAATTCACAACCTTATAAAAAAGGATTCAAATTAGAGATTAAGCCATCAAAAATCCATAACATTAGAGGGTGAGTGCAAAATTGTGATGGGCCAAAGAATACCCCCAAGTGGCAATGAAAATAAAAACAAACTTAAGCAACTTCACATGAAAATTTGAATTGGTTATCTAAACAATCTAAAAAAAGTTATAGGAAATTCTAAAAAAAATACAAATTGAACAAGATTCTATGGTCTGTTGGCATTTAAATTCGCACCTCTGGAATGCGGATTTGAAACGGACAGCTATGCACAGATAAACTGCTCTTCAAATTAGGAGGGGAAGCTCCCTCTTGCTGATGTTGCGAAAGAAAGTAAACTAAAAACTAAGTTGCCTATCTTTTTGATCAACTAGAGCACAAGGTTTATAAAACACAAACTCTGTAGCTGAGATTTTCTGATTTGAGAACTTCAACTACGACTAACTTAAGCTAAAGACGTTTCTGATTTCTCAAGTAATACGCAGAGCAAGAGAAACTAGAAATAAACAAGGTTGATTCTCTGACAAAATGCTTCAATAAACTCTTTTCCAACAAACATCTACACACTTCAATATAAGCTGAAATTGAGATCATAGAAGCATACAACAAATAACAGAAATCTGAGACATTATACCAAGGCAAAGGAGGCTCATGATTTTATTTCTCAAACTTCTGGAACGAGGATTACACTAAACACATGCACGGAACAAGAACTTGCAGCTAAAGAGGCTTGCAAACTTGTTCTTACACAAAACAAACAATGATTACAACAACTACTTGTTGGCTAAAAGAGACTCAACAATTCGCTATCATAAACACAAGTGAATTGACACTGAATAACAACTTTCTAGCTAAAAGAGACTCAGCAATTTGCTATCACAATAACCACTAAAGAAAACTAATGAGTAAAGGCTCTTATTTATAGGCAAGCAGAGGAGTAGGGAACCCTAAAATCTCCTTGCTTTTACAATCTAGGGCTTGCTCAACAGGCAAGCTTTATTTCTAAATCTAGAAAGAAGATAACAACTAACACCTAAGAAAGCTGGAAAAGCGGGAAATGCCAACTATTACATTTATCTTCTTTCTCTTCTTCAAAGAATGGATAAGAATTGTTCCAAGAATAGAAAGAAAGCGGAAAGAAAGCTTCTAGATGAAAGCCGCTTTAAAACTCAATCACATCCTGTAATGTCCCCATTTTTGGTGAGCATCAGAGTCCGTAAGAATTAGCTTATTATGCGACCCTCGTAGGCTGATGGGATGGATAGAGGGTCTTGTTGGAGCTTGGTTCAGCTTCAGTTGGCAGTATTTGATCAGTTGGCTTTCGTTCGGGCTCGTTCGGACGCTTCTAGCCTGAGTTGCTATTTTTAGCAGTATTCAGCACTCAGCGTGGGACCCCTGCTATTTTTAGCAGTATGGATTGTTGGTGTTCAGAATCACTTCAGTGTTCGTCAGCTTCAGACGGATCAGGCATCGGATGAGTAATGAGAGAGAAATTAATATTTAATTGAATTAATTAAATATTAATTGTTTGGAGATTATAATATAAAGTTATAATATTTAATTATAACTTAAGTGATTTTGTTAAAGGGGTCGCCCATCATCAGAAAGGGGCCATCTGGCGATTTAATTTATAATTAAATATTTGAGCTGAGACTATTGAAATATTAAAAGATAAAAAATTCGAACTTTTAATATTCCCTATTATTAAGGAAATCGCACTTTTCAATGAATAAAGGGTTTTGCCTTGGGAATCGGGCCAATATGCATATTGAGTTGTTGAAAATTGATCAAGTTTGGTTTGAGCAAGAAGCTTTAGGGTTTCAGTCTCGAATTCACTGGAGAACGAGCCATCTCCATTGAAAGCAGTTCAGAGGGTGTGAGATATCACCTGATCTATTGCCAGTTGTGAGATTTCTTCATTCAGAAGAAATTACAGAGCTTCACAGTTGATCTAATATTCAGGGTTTTCAGAGTTACAATCTTCCAGCAGGGATTTATCTATCCAGGCGCCTATATCCTTGTGATCTAGCAATCTAAGGAAGGGCCGTACATGTTATTTATTGGTTGCTGCTGTTACAAGGCCGTACAAATCTGTACAAGGGAATATTTATTGCAGCCAGAGATCATTGTCCATCAGAGTTTCGTTAAGGGCTTCATCCAGAGGAGATTCTTTCACCCAAATGCATATTCTAAGTGAAGCCAGAGATCTTAAGGGAATCCGTACCTTGCATTTATTGCTGCTGCTGTAGCCGTACCATTATACAGCAGGCCGTACCATTATTAAGCCGTACTCTTTGCACTGAGTAATACGCCTCCCTTCTGGTCAGCCATTCTCAGTCACTTGGGGCGCAGTTGTGTTGGAAGCAGTTTGAGATCACCAGACAGAGAAAGGGGCGATTCATCTGAAGGCTGTACCATTACCAGCAGTCATTTATTGCAACAAGGAAAAAATCAGGTTTTTCATCAGATAAAATATTGTCTTTTCATTTGCATGTATCTGGATCTTTCTTGTAAACGTCTCAGAAGTTTGACAAATAGACTGGCATCCATTTTAGCAATAGAATCTATCGTTTTCAGAATAGAAAGAATTTATTTGAATTTATTATCTATTTATTTGCAAAATCGCCATCTCTCAATATTCTTGCACAAACACAAAAAAAACTCAGAAACTTCAGAAAACAAACAAAAACAATCAGATTCAGGAAACGGGGAAACAAGGGGTTTCTACACATCCGCTAAAAAGTAGGAAACTATGTCCCGATCAGGTGCATCTATTCTATCAATAGAAAAGTTGCGCTTTTCCGAGATTTCTTCACCTTGCGCAATTGATCTCAGAAAATCTTTGATATCTTCAACTTCTTTATCAAATCTTGCTAACTTTGGCGGCTCTGCAATCGGAGTGATGACCTTTTACAATCATACCATCTTGCTTCAACATATCCTCTGCAACTTTTATGCTTCTGACACCTCTCTTGATTTTCAATGGAAGAATTTTCTACAACTCTTTTCTAACACTTGTCCTTTCGTTCATATCACACCTTTTCACACTCTTAAGCTGAGATGATGAAGTTTTCAGCCCATGGTGGTATTGAAAACGTACTTTTCAACCACATCCTTTAAGATAATCATGATACAACACTTGTTCGGCTCTGAATTTGATGGGAGTGTATTCCATACTGAAAACCTTGAAGATTGCCTGTAAACTCGACTATATTCTGACAAGTTTTGCACACTTTCTAATTTTAGCATGCTGATTTTTCTTCTTCAAATGGAAAATTTTGAAATATGTTTGGGTCTCCTTTGAAAATTTTTGAATGCAGAAAAAGCAACAAACCCCACTCTTCAAATCAACCAAAAAATGGGCACTGGTTTTGTCAATCGTTGAAATTATAAATTGATGATCGTCGTGAACACTGATGCATGTTAAAAATAAGCCAACATAGAATTTGTTTTTTTGAAATTGCGAAATATGGGTTTTCTTCAGAAGACTGTTTTGAGAGGACCCATATGATCCAAATTTGCAAACCCTAAAGATTTCACTGACATGCAAATAAAAAGCAGCTGCTGCAACTTGATGAAAAACTTTTGAAAAACCTTCAGAAGAACGAGTTGAGAAGACCCAGAAGGCTCAAAATTGAAATATTTGATCTTCCCCTTCAAAAATTTGATCTTCTAGATGAAAAAGCATGAAAAAGAAAGATCTTATGTTGCTGGTCTGAAAATTATTCATGAAAATCAGCAAGCTTGAGCTCTTGAATCTTGAAATAAAACCTTAAAGTTGTTGCTCAACTTTTCTTCTTTGGAAGCCACCTGCAAAAATGATGAAAATTGAATGGAAGAGATGTCTTAAATATACTTAGGGTCTGAAATAGGTTTGTTTTCTTTTGTTTTTATCTTCAAAACCCTAAAAGTCGGCCTGTTCAATGAACTTGGACATTCCCTTCCACTTGCCATTTTGAATCTTTTGAAAACTTTGAAAATTTCACTAAGGCATTGTAATTTGGGCGCCCTTCTTGGCCAGGGGCGCCTACTTCCTCCAGAGTTAACCACTTTTTGAGAATTTTCAACTTTTCTTCCATTTTGGCCTCTGGTTTGACCTTGATCTCCGGCTTCCAGATTGATCCAATGAACGAGCTGGATGATTCATCGCGTAGCCTGACTGATTCTGAGAAGACTGTTCTGGAGGCACCTCTGACAAAAAACTTCGTTTTGACCTTCGAATTCATGGGAGCCCATTTCCTCCAGGGGCTCCGAACTTTCACAATGTTAGCCATTTTTTCATGATTTTCAATTTCTTCATTTCCCTTTGATCTTCTGGTGAATTGTCTGTTCTGGGGGCTACGCTGACCTGATTGACTGGCTGACAGGCTCACTGGATAGCTCGACTGAAACTGGCGAGATGATCCTGGAGATTGCGTTGGTGAATTCCATCATCTTAAAGCTCAAAATCTTGGGCGCCCTTTCTCTCCAGGGGCGCTCAACTTGACCAAACTTAGCCATTTTATGATATCTTTGCCACTCTCTTCTGCAGACGATCTTGCCTGATCTGGTGCTCTAGAACTTGGACTGACTGACACTTGGGCTTGTCGCGAAGCTGAGAAGATTTTAGAGGGGGTTCTCTGGGAGTCACTTTATCAAAAAGTTGAATTTGAGGCACCAAAAGTTTGGGTGCCCCTGGGCACCCGGGGCTTTGAAGTTCACCAGAATTGGCCATTTTTCTTAAGTTTTCAACTTTTCTTCAATTTTGACCCCTGGTTTGATCTTGATTTTTGGATGTTCAAATGATCCGATGGAGGAGCTGAATAATTCATCGTAAAGCTCGACTAATTCTGGGAAAATCACCCTGGAGACACTTTTGGCTAAAAACCTCATTTTGACCTTCAAATTCATGGGAGCCCATTTCCTCCAGGGGCTCCGAACTTTCACAGTGTTAGCCATTTTTTTGTATTTTCAAGTTCTTCATTTCCCTTTGATCTTCTGATGAAATCTTGATTCTGGGAGCTACGCTAATCCGATTGACTGACTGTCAACTCATTGGATAGCTTTACTGAAACTGACGAAGTGATCCTAGAAGCCGTATCTGCAAATTCTAACATCTCAGGGCTCAAAATCTTGGGCGCCCTTTCTCTCCAGGGGTGCTCAACTTGACCAGACTTAGCCATTTTTCATAATTTTCATCTTCCGGTTTGAAATCTTCATTCTGAACCTCCGTCTTCGATCTGAATTTGCCAAAGATTGGGCAGTCGGACGTGCTGACAAAGACAGGCGTCGCGAAGCTGGCAGAACACTGAAAAGAGCGAGCATACTCTCGAACCCTGACTGCTAGAGAAGGTGCCTCAAAAAGTTGTTTCTTCACCGGCTTCAAACTTACCGTATTCTAGTCAATTTTTAAATCTTTTTCACCCACGCTTGACTTGCTTTCTGGATAGCCCTGCTTGATTTCTCAATTCGATGATCAATGATTCTCATAATCAGATCACTGGATTCGCAAAATGGCTAAGTAAAGAGAACTAAAATAAGTTTGATCAAGGTCAAACCCTAAATTCCTTTGACATCCGATGCTCCTAAAAAGGTGGGCACCCTTCTTCAACAAAAGTACCCAACCCCACAGCTGTTAGAAAAATTCTCCTTTCACCCTTTTCAATTCCCCTTTTCTCGCTCTTCATGCTTCATTCATGAATTCCTTTCCGCTGAATCGCTCACGGTTGAATTCGCACTCCGCAAATGACCTCCATTGATGACCTCGGAACTCCAGATATGCTTTTGAAAAAGCAGAATAGACCCACTATGGAAAAACTGACCATTTTGAGATTCTGACTGCACCAGTCTGATGTGGACGTAATTTGAGCCAATCAAAATCAGTTTGGACCCTGGCAGACCACCTTTCTATTTTTAGAAACTTTCCTTTTTTAGAAAATTTTGTATCCGTTTCGAAAGAAACCCAGAAAAACCCAGAAAACGTTACTATTTCGAGAAAATTTCTAAAAATAGCAATTTTCCTAAAATTTAGGGATGACAAACTGAGATCTGGGTTTTTTTGTTTAAACCGCTCTTAGCAGACCCAGATCGTCAGATTTTGAAAATTTTATGTTTTAACCCCTCATGCAAAATGCACACCCAAATTCTGACCTTTTTGACTGATTTGACAAGACTTTTACTCATTTCTTCAAAATATCTAAGTGTAACAAAAATTTTAATTTTGGGGTACAACATGGTATTAATCAATGCAATCAAATAAAGGTGCATAAATAATTCGAAATCAAGAACATTCTTCAATCAGCATGATCGAGAGGGTTACAATATAGTGATTAATTCTTGTGTTGCCTTATGAATGTAAGCTTCTAATGTTCACTCTTATTTTCACAGCCATGTCCCTTTATTATCCTTTTATTTTTCCAAAGGTTAGTTGTAATTGCCACATTTATTACAAGATATCAAACAATTGAGTTCAACTTGTGCAATCTGTCTCCACTTCTCTAATGTCTCCAAACATCACCAGAGTTCCAAAATAGTAGTTCAAGTGAGGGAATTAATTCTATCATTTATTGTTGCATTTGAAACACCTATAATCACCTCAACACATCTCGAAAAGGAAATTATAAACTTGGATTTCTATCTACTCCATCTCAATTATCCTAGTGCAAGTTCAAAGACAGGAAAAATGAAAGAGTTTGTGAAAAGAAATGAGTCCATATTTGGCCAAATAAATGGGAGCCAAATGACTATGACCTTGATGTAGTAAAATTATCCAATGTATTTCCTTTTGATTGTGTTAAAAGTGGAATTGGAAATTTGATGTGTTACTAGGCAAGAACTCCTAATAGCTTGCCCTTGGCCATTGCAATATAATGAAGTGGTCTTCGTTTTCCTATCCAATGCAATGGATATGTTGCAAGATAGAAACCTACTCCATATTTTGGGTGTTGGGTATGTGCAAAGATATCTTCTTTTAGAAGTCAAACTCATGGATGTGGTAGATGTGTACGATACCCTTGATGGGACTGAAGCCATAGGCGATCGATTTCCCATGTGCCACTTGATGTAAAATCATGTGGCAAGTTGTTTCTTCAAAGCAATCTCTACAAATTTCAAAATGACAATGGTAAAATCTTCATGACAACCATTAACCAACACAACATGGAGTTGGGAGCTGCATTGGTGGCAAAGGCTAAAGAGGCATTTTAAGGCAATTATATTCCTTTAGAGACATGTGTTAGCTCTACCTCCTATTGGGTTTTTCTATGATCCTTCTTTGTTGTTAGCTCCTCTTCCTATTTATTGAGCTTCTCCATCTTCTTCTACATCTCCTTCTACAATTGTTCCACATTATATTCATGTGAAAAAAGTGAGAAAATCTTCTAGAATTTCTTATTTTTCTCCTCTTTCCTATATTTTTTTGCTTCCTTTTCAGATCCTCTACTCAATTTGGTTCTTGCTTTCAAGATTGCTCCTCAATTTTGGCACCTCTCTTATATGTCATACTTAACTGTATTAATAAAATTCAAGTGGTTACCACCTTTTATTGATAAAAGAAATTGTAGGAAATTGAATGTAGTTCATGGGCTACTATTTTTTATAAAAAAACTTATATTAGTTTGGTGAAAATTGGATATTTCAATGAGGCACTACCAAAATTTTCAGGAAAAAAAAAAAAACTATGTGCCATTCTCGGGAAATAGATATCTATTATGAAAACAAATATGGATTTCCCATGCAATTTGAAGATTTTTTTTTTTTGGGGGGGAGGGAATTTGAATAAAAAAGAGGGTATCCATTTTTATGCATTTTTTGAAAACTAATATCCGTTCTATTGTAATTTGTTATGCCAAAAAGTTGAAAATTTGAGCCTAAAAAAAGTTTCGTGATTTTGGCTAACACTTTCACACAATTTTTTCTTCCATGGCCCATCATGATCTCACACTCACCCTAGATTAGAAGGTCTTTTTCAAATAAAATGTTTGAGATTTTTTTTAATTGATGTTTTTGATCATTGTCTGATCCATTCTTAAGATGAAAAAATGGGTATAGATTATGGACTAGAGATCCTTATATTGATAACTAGTCAAGTACATCATTCCAATTACATCACCTTAGAAGAAAAATATAAATGAATAAGCCATAACATCCATTAATTAGTTGTGACCACTATTCTAAAACAGTAAATGTTACAACTCCTATGACAATGGGAATCTCTTTCATATTGATACTCCAAAAGTGGCTTGCACCATTATATTTCCTAATCTCTATAACTTCTGAAATATTCCGAGCCAATTTTTTCAATTTTGAAATTACAATCAGAAATGCAACACACCCGTTAGGGTTAGATAAATCAAACCAGCAGTTACAATATAACTCTTTGCCAAGAATGCGCACTCAATCTCAACAAGAGAGAGGCTGTCATATGGCAAGAGGATCGTCAGTACATTAATCAGAACTGCAACTGGAAGTAACTCTAACCAAGAATGGCGCCAAGTGATGGCGAGCATATGGTCAGAGGGTCTTAATTGAAATGCTTATACAAAAACTCTAACCAAGAATGCGCCGGCGAACGACGAGCATGTGGTCAGAGGATCCCTACCATCTAATATGCTGAAAGCAAACTCAACACCAAGTATGTGCTACCCAATTCCAGAATGGAAATGAGGCGACCATATGGCGGAGCAATTACATGAAATACAATACTGGAAATGGAGCTCAACGCCAAGTATGTGCACTCCTATCCAAGATGAATAGGCGCTATCATATGACGGAGCAACTAAAAAGTAAATACAATAGACTAAGCAAGGATCAGTCTCTTCCACGAAATGTGGGAAATATAATAAAGAGCTTACAAATGTGAATATTGGCTGGTTAGTACTACTAACAGCCTTACAATATAATATATCTCCTGCAAGCACGATGGATTATAGTGATAATCAAACTGCTGAAATGTAGAGCTACTCCAGAATGATTAATATGACTAAGATAAACAATCCCAGCCCTATTAATAATTTTACTAAGTCTGATATGACAGATCTGCAGTTAAAATGGTGAAATCAGCAACTCCATAACTCACTTAAATGCTCATACCTCTCTCAATACTCACTCATTTAACTTGAAATCACTTGCAATACATTCTAATGATGATGACAATGAAGATGGATCACAAAAAATTCTCACAAAGACCACTATTTATTTTGCACGACTTCCAAAGCACTTACGAAGTGAAATTGCCTGCAAGCAAGGGCGATTTACTTTAGATAATTCATAGACTTCAAATAAAATTCTGGAAACTTGCACATATGGTCGCCCTACATAGGAAAATAGATTGGAACAATACCCAGAACAATATTATTTCTGTTTCTTGAGTTGTGAGTAAAAACAACCTACAGCCATACAAATCAGCAACTCTAAAATTGACAGAAAATACAATAACTCAACTACAGAATGTGAGAAGAACCAACTACAATGAAAGGAAACCAACTACAACTAAACCTCTCAACTAGTTGTTGTCTTTCAAGCAAGAAGAAGAGCCAAGCTAGGAGGCTTACATTCCTCGAAGCAATCCCAAAGCCAATCCGGCAGCATAACTTTGCAAATTCATTAGATAAACAAAATGAGGACCCCGAGCTCCAATTTATAACTTCCGAAGAGCTTTCTAGAAGGTGCGCCCTAATCCCAAGCTGCTTTTAGGTTTAAACTTTGACCCAAACACTTTCTTCCCAATGGCGTACTTTCCTTGTGAAATATTAATCACTTCTCTTTTTTAAATAAAATATAATCTCCTTCAAAAAGGCGTCCATTTTCCCTTTGAGCAATTATAAACTTTAGAAATATTAAAATATTTCCTTCATGAGAAAATACCCCTCAAAGTCCCCTTCTTTAAAACAACTGTTAAGTTATAACACTAGGCCAAGGGGTATTTTAAAAATAAAACATTTTGACTTAAAATAACTTATATCTTCGAAATGAACCCCTTAAGCCAAAAATGAGAATTACCCAATGAACTGCCAGAAGAGGAAAGTTGACTGAATTGATGCCGACTGGACCACTGCTAAAATTAGAATTTACTAAAAATAGTAAATTCCTGAAGATGCTCAGAATACCAAGAAAAACATACACTGCGAAGCCCTCTGAAAACCCAGAAGGAATCCAGAATCCAAACACCCAAACTCCAACAAGCAAAACCCTGAATCTTCAAGAGAACCCATCAAACAACCGGAAACCCTAATTCTGCCACTGACTAGCCGACAACACACTGGGAATAGGCCACCAATCACTGAAAAGTGAAGAGCTAAAAACGGGGACATTACAACTTCCATCAAAATGTTGTTTGAAAAAGATGATTCACTATGACTAGCGACTTCACCCCTTTAATGCATATGGTGTATAATTTTAATTGAGTGCTCTACTACAACTAAATTACCTTTTCTTCAAGATGGATATTTGCATCATGCTCCTCAACCCTTGTACAAATGGACATGCCTCTTTCATCAATGAAAGGAATCCCACAAGGAATCAATACAATATATATGAATGACCTTAACACCTGAACTTTTCTAAAGTAGAAATGTGGTCTTGGTGTCATTTCTTCTCTTAATAGCTGAAATCTCATAGGAGATACCCTTTGTATATGGAAGGAATGCCACAAGGACCTCCATTGAATTATCCACAATTTGCTGCTGCTCATTTATTCTCAATGCATATTTGAAGGCCCTTCCAATTTGGTTTAGTCAATATCCATCCCTCTTGAAAACTATGGCCAAATGCCTAACTACATGCTCTAAATGCAAAAAATTTTGAACATCATGACTTCATGTAGACAGACATTTTGTCAAACAGTTGTGATGCAGGAGCATCCAGGTAGATTGGTGATCTACATCACCCAAATTGTTTTGGCATAAATTCATTATTTCGAGTTGGCAATTCAATTTCAGTTTCCAGATCTTGGAGGCAGATATGAGTGACATCTTGTCATTTCATTTGATAAAATGGTATATCTTCAGTTTCGGTGAAAATAAATTTTTATTGGGTTCAGATGATCAATTATTTAATGAAACCAATAGTTCATCCTTATTTTATCTGATGTGATTTCTTCTCATAGTATGATTGGCAATTGACTTCATTGAAGATGAATGGTTATTAGTTTTATTTTTACATTCATCATGGGGAAAATAAGAATTGATCTCATTTGTAGAAGAGGATGAGACACTAAAGAGTATGGTGTGTGTAATGAAGCCCGTAATGAAGGAAAACCAAAAGACCGTGGCATAGAAAATTACAAATTTGCAAAAGAACATGGAGGAAATATGAAAGGTTGCAGCCTTGGGGAAATAGCAGAATTTATTTGAAGAATTCACAAAGGGCCAATAATAAGGGAGCTGCGCCATCTCTTGAAGGCAATAACAAAGCACATGGGGCTATGTTGATGAGACAAGGGTAGCACTTGAAAGCCAATGTAATGGAGAAGAGAGGGCTGCTGCTTGGAGGGTTGAGCCACAGTTAAGTGGCATGATAAAAAAATTTATTGCTAAAGGCAATAAAAAATGCTAACTACGCCACATTTGGGGAAAGCTTAATTTATTGTAAACAAGAGTGAAATGAAAACGGTGGGAGGATGAGTGGGGTTGGCAATTTAGGGGGGAAAGAGAGAATAAGGCTGCGTGGAGAAGTAAAAGGGGCTGCGTGAGGCTAGACAAGTCTGCAAGAGGAGAAATGGGCTGCGCAACATAGAAAAGGAAGCAGAATTCAATAAAGAAGGAATTTAAATACATTTAAAATAATCTTGAAATGAGTGAATAGGTCAATGAATGTAGAAGAGAACAAAGGAGAGGGAAAAGGAATGCAAGGCATGGACAATGGAAGAGGAGTCGTGGGAAGATGGAGGAAGACAACAACAAACTTTTAAATTCGTAAAATTATAATGTAGAATGAATAATTGAATTCAATTTGTGATGTTATTGAAATTGTGGATATCAATATGTTGTACCCAAACCAAACTTTTTGCTTCATCAAGGCATTTTGCATTAAAAAGTCTAAACCTTGCTAAAATGTTGTAAAACACAATTTTTGGGCAATATCAAACCTGGAGTTTTTGTCAGTCAAAGTCAGTTTTATTGATCAGAACCTGAAGCAGAGACTTAGAATGGAGCTTTTCACGGTGGAGGAGCATCTCACGATGGCATTTCACATGGCACAAGGTCATTTCAATGATCGAAACAGAGTTTTTAATGGTCAAATCATGAAGATTTTTCAAAGGAAAAGTCAGAAAGTGCAACTATAGCCCAGGGGCGCCCAGCTTTTTGAAGGTCAAGATCTTGTTTAAAACGTTCAAGCATCTAGTCAATCTCTTCAGAATTAGTCTGGCTATCCGTTGAGCTATCCAGTTTAACTTTCTGAGACCCACAGCTCCGGCAATCAGCGTCAGAAGTTGAAATCCCCAAATTTCCAGATGTGAGAAATTTGTCTTTTTCAGGCAAAAGCGCGCCTCTAGCCTGAGGGCGCCCATCTTAAGGAGGGGGTAAATCTTGGCATGTCCGATGGAAAATACAGTCAATTTGTTCACGACTAGTCTGCTTATCCAACGAGATATCAAACGTAGTCATCCGAGTTTCAGAACTCCGGCGGCAGTCGTCAAAGATCAGCTTAAAATGGAGTTTTCACGTTTCTGAGCTTCTCCGTTTATTCCCAGTGCAAGTACAGCCCAGGGGCGCTGGTTTAAAGGACCCTCCAGATGGCGAAATTTGCAGACAGTCTTCCTAACATCAGTAATACTCTAGCCTCGCTCCGCAACGCATCATTCTACTTGTCAATCCGACGTTCTAGGTGGTCGTGGCGGAGATTCTACCAAGCACGTAATTTCACGAGCGAACCAACAAACGATTTTCAGTGTATTTTAATTAAAATACGCACTAGAGTTTTTGAAGTATTAGAAGTAGTTTTCTTGCCTCGTCACCTCCAGAGACTTCTCTTGTAGGCCCTTCTGGCTGTCCGTTAAAACAGATAATGCCTGAATCGGGTCATCCCAGCTCCAGATATCAGGGGTCAAAGTAGGGTACTTGGATGAAAGTTTGAATTTTGTCAAAATGACGTCAGTGCAACTAAGAGCCAGGGGCGCTTTTACTTTTGAGGCCCTTAACACAACTTTCAGCTGTCGTGCATACAGTCGTTGGATGCAGAATGTCTCCAGGCATGCAGTGAGCTTCGTTTCCGGTCAGCAGGGTTCACCGTTCACCGTCGGTAGCCGTTTGAAGCGTCAGATGGCAGTTCGAGAAATGGCTAAGTCTGGAACACGTAAAAGCAATTTAATCAAAGGCGCCTAATTTTTCAAGGGGATAAACGATGGATTTTGCAATAGTGTCTCCCAGTAGACATTTCTTCCTTGTTCAGTAGGCTTTCCGTTGAATATCTCAGATCAGTCTCAGCATCACCCGGTCATCCGGAAATCAGTGTCGAAGTTGGCCAGTCGTGACAGTGCTATCAGCTATAAAATAGGGAGTTAGTAAAAAATGAAGTATCTTCAGCAAATGGACGCCTATGTGCTCAAGAGATGACTTTTCGGAATCGTTGAAGTCTCACGATGAATCTCAAAGCTTCACTCAGGTTGTCAACTGAAGTTCAAAATATACTTATGTATAAATGGCGATTTTCTATTTTTTGCGCCCTTGCATGATAATAAATATTTTATTATTATTTTCAAATTTGAACTTCCAGTCAATGGCAGTGGAACTGAAGGGAAACCAATCAAAAGACTTCTATTATTGTTAGGGTTTTGAATTCTTGCAGTTATCAAATTGGTGCGAATTTCTTCTTATTTAACATGGCACATTCTTCATTGATATTCATAGAGCTTTCAATTGGAAATTCGATTTCATTAAGAGCAAATTCAATCTTAAGTGAAAATCGTATTTTTAAAAGCAAGTTCATATTTTCAAAAGGAAAATTGAATTTATTTTCAAAGCAAAATTCAAAGATAAATTCGTATTTTCAAGGAAGAATAGAGGCGCGCATCTTCAGAGCAACTCATCAGTTTCAAGCAATTCGCAAGTTCTTCAGTTGCAAATTCTTCAATATTCAAAGGCGTTTTCAATATAATTCGCAATCCTTTTATATTCGCAAGTTCCTCAAGATCAAAAGACGAATTCAAGATAAATTCGTATTTTCTTAAAGCAATTTTAAGAGAAATTTGAATTTCCTCAAAGGAAAAAGGCGCAAATTTCAAGAGGAAAATTCGTGGTTTTTCAAACAAAGCGAATTCTTCCAGTTCAAAGGCAAAATCTTCATCAATTTCCAGAGGCGATTTGATTTAACATATCTTTTTGCAGATCAAAGTTCACAGTTGTCAGCAATCTAAAGAAATCTAAGGCGATTTTCACAGAAGAAGGCATCATAAAAAATGTCTTTTTCATCCTTTAATCTCAGATTTCTCACAGAATACAAATTGCATGTTCCTGAAATTGGCGAGTTTGGCAAGTCTCGGTATCTGGATCATTTTCATATAATTTCCTCGAGTTGAAATTGTGCGTTTGATTTTGCACGAATTTTTAACTTCAGAACGTTCGTTCTTGAGTTATTAATTTTCTCAAGTGAAAATCTTTGTACGATCGAGTAGAAGTTGAATTTTCGTGAATCTGATGTTTTGGGTTGTCTTAGAATCCTTTTCTGGACAAAACCCATATTTCGGATTTTTCGCTGAGAATAATTCTTCGAAAGGCTATTTTTAACTCTCGCAGGCTATTTTTAGATTCCAGAAATCTTGTCAGAATATAGTCAAGTTCATACTCAACAGGCAAGTTTTTTAGAATGCAGTTCACTCAGCTCGAATACAGGACCAAAACCGTCCTTACTCATGATTTCCGCAGGTTGGTTGAGACAGACCTTCACAAAGTATTGCCAGAAGCAGTGCTAGACCCAGTTAAGATCAAAAGTTCAATCATTCAGAATATTGAGCAATTTGGTTTACTAGAGGCCGCTTCCATACCTATCTCCGTTCACTGTGTTGAGTTTGTGATGGCTTGCATTAAGCATTACAATCCTACTACTCGTGAGATAGCGTCAGTTGACGGACGAGTCATTTGCAGTCTCAAACCTTGGACATCGAAAGGAGTTTTGGCATTCCTCAAAATCCAAATACTTTGGTTATTTCTATGAGCGCTGTGAGTGGCATTTGATGCCGATGTGGACAAATGTCAAGAAGCGAGCGCGTAAAGATGGTTAAAACAAGCAAAGAACAGATTGCCAAACAATGTGGGTCGTGGTGAATATAAGGATGAATATGCGATTCTAATTACACTCCTAAATCGTGTCTCAGGTCAGCCACATGCTAATGTTTTCCAGCCTTGGATGTATTACATTATTGGTCGCATCATTTCTGGGCAGCAGCATTATGACTAGGCATCTTTCATCAGCGACATTCTCCACACGCAGATCACCGGTTTCTTAGTTGCCCATGAGTTTCACATGTGTTCCTATCTCGTGTACTTGATCGCTTATCAAGGTCAGTTCCGAGGACTTAACACCGTGGGCATTCTCACTGTTCAGAAAGTTTATCAGTATTATGATCAGCTTGAGTTCACTAGAGCTGAACGTCATTTCAAGCATGTTCACGGCTTTTGACTTACACAAAGGAGGAATCGACCGAGATGCACGTCAGATTCTCGCTAGCCATAGTAGCCATGGATGGATGTAAGCAGCATTGGTTTATTCGGCCCCAACATACACCTGCTACATCCGAAGTATATGGCTTCACAGAAATCAAATTTATGTTTCCACGTTATCCTTCGATAAGACAGCCTTCTCGAGTTCCTTAGGCAGATGCATGATGTTCATCGCCTTCTACGCCGCAGGCACAGACCATCACTCAACTTTCCTTTTCAGTTTGGAATGTATTGGTGCAAGTCGGCAATTGATGCCAAGATCGCAGATGTAAGAGCTCTAGAAATATCATCTAAGTATCTTGTCGGCGACGCGGTTTCATGACCTTCAGTCATTATGGCTACTTTGCTGGAGGTATATATCATGAGCCTTCTATCGAGGATTACTGGGCAAATTGCGCAGATGACTTCGAGGTTCGCAGACGTTGTTACAGCCGCTTTTCTCTCTCACAGATTTTTGTTTTCTTGTCAAAAGATGTGGGAGGTTTATCAGATGATGAGGGAGAGGTTCTTCCTCAGTTTTTCAGAGAGCAGGTTGATACACAACCGTTGCCAGCAGTTGATTGGTACGCCAAAGAATACGCAACGGTCAAGGAGAGGTCAAGTAAAGTTATCCAGAATAGTATACTTTACCCCATTAGCGAAGACAAGAAGGGTGCCCCGTATGTACACGAGTGCAGTCCCTTCACACTCTTCACAAACCAAAACAAAAGAAGAGGAGTAATCCTCCTAAGAAAGCAAGGCGCCAAATAACTCCGCAGTATACACCTACACATAATGGAGCCCTCGACATGCATGCCTCATCACAGAGCTCAGGTTAGTTCGAGTCCGCCAAAGACCGGGAGGTCTCCGTTCCTACATCGCCGTGAGTCAGTCACCCACCCAATTCACATTGAATTGGATTTAGACTCTCCACTCGCAGTTGGGTCTTTACACACCTACCTCATCAAGACTTCCCGGCCGCTAGTGCAGACCCTTCTAGTAGCATTAGCCGAGATCAATCTTGGATCGAAGCTCAGCTAGGAAGGAAGAGGAGGCAGCCATCTTATGTTCTCAATCATTCTGATTTTGATGACATTTTCCAGGATGCGCTAGATAAGAGAGTCAAAAACATGGTTCATGTAGAGAGAAACACTGACATGGAGATTGTCATTGAGATTGTCGTACTTCCACAGGGGAAGAACTTGGCTGAATTAGAATCTCAGGATTTCGAGGTTATCACAGTCAACCTTGGTCGCAGCACACGACAGACTCAGGTTGATCTTCTACAAGTTGCTACAGACAGTGCCAGGGATAGAATATTGAAGGAAGGAGAAGATAAGGCAGCCCTCAAGGCTGAAATCAGACAACTTCGACAGTATATTTCTAGCCTTGTACATAGACCCGATGCCATTAACACCCTTCCACCGATGCTTGAGCCTCCAGCAGAGCAAAGTCAACTCAACCACTTAGTTGCATATGGCAAGTGTTTGGAGGAATGGGAGGAGTTCGTTGCTAGAGGCCGTGCTATGCTTACAGAGTTATATCAATTGCGGTACAATGCACGAGAGCTCCGTATTCGTCTTCAGGATGAGGAACGGGATATGGCAATTAGCAAACCCAGAGATGAAATTATGATTGCTCACCTGAGTGTGGCTTATGATACAATCACAGATGCAGAAGACAGAGAGGCTATCTACTCTTGGAAAATGCAATTGGTTTTCAGGGCAAAGATAGAAGACACTTTAGCATCAGAGTTGGCTGAGAGTAGAGAGCACGTCACTAGTGCACTCCAGTTTGTGAGGACTCTACTATCTCGCTTACCGGGCCATTACCAGATCGAGGATGGTGCCTACGTGGAGCTTACCGATGTTCAGTCAGAACTCCAGGCACTCATTCATACCATTTTCAGTGGGGAGACTGTTGGTTGTAAGGTTATTCAACTTACAATCATGTCTGCATTGTTTGACGAGGCAATAAGGAATAGAGGCGAACTTCAGTCTCAGATTACAGCTGGTGAGGATATGCTACATCGACATAGTGTTCTTCGTCAGAGTCTCATAGCTCCAGATAGTGATACAGTTAACAATCTCGTGGAGGGATTGATTGCTCGAGATCACACATAGTAAACTTCAGTTCCCACCTCTCAAGATAGACATTACGCACTCGAGTTGAACTTGGCGTTATCCTTTCAAGTTAACTCGATGTTGTCATCACATGCATATCTATTCTGAGATTCGCCTTTCATACTTGGAGTTTCTTTTAGGGTTTTACGTTAACTGATGGTAGTCTTCCAGTTAACTCGCTTTCAATAAGGACGTGCATGCTCGCACAATTGTCCGTTTTTATATTAGATGTTTCAGTTAACTGATGGTAGTTTCCCAGTTGACTGTATAGTTTACTTCATTAGGGTTTAGCAGCAAATCTTGCATGCATTGCAAGAACTGTAGATGACTCGAGGTGATTTTAGGGTTCCCTACACCTTGATGTATATAAATAAGAGCTTTTGCTCATTTGTAAATAACTTTTGCTTAAGAGAGAAATATATGCTGCGCCTACCTTGCCCTCAATATTGCTCTTTTGGTATTTGTTCATGTGTCTTCGCTATTACGATTAATTGTTATGCCACATAGGGTTTCAAGAGATTGTAATGGTGAATTCTTTCTGTTTTGTGCATATTTACCATTGAGGTCAATTGTTATGCCACATAGGGTTTCAAGAGATTGAGATGATAAATCTGTTTTATGTATATTTACCATTGTGATCAATCGTTATGCCACATAGGGTTTCGAGAAGTTACGGTGATAAATCTGTTTTGTGAATCTTTATCATTATAATCAAGGGTTATGCCACATAGGGTTTCGTGAGATTGTGGTGATAAAGCTGTTTTGTGAAGTCTTTACCATTTTGATCAAGTGTTATGCCACATAGGGTTTCGTGAGATTGTCATGGTAAATTCTTAAATCTGTTTTCTGCTCAATAAGCTTGTTTAGGTTGAGATGATAGTTGCGCCACCTTGCCTTCAAGTAGAGAATCTAAACTCGTTTATCGTCAGTTAGTCAAAGCTTGCTCCGTTTCCTCTTGCTCTGTTTTCCTGAGGAGATTGGATAGATTAAATTTAAGTTGTAGTTAGTAGATCTGCAAAACCAGAGAAAACTCAGCTGCAACGTATAGGTTCTTTCAAGAAAGCCTTGTGCCTCTGCAGCTGAAACAAAAAGACAGGACATAGTTTAGCTTATTTTCCTTTGCAAGTATTTTTGTCAAAGCACAACGAGGGAGCTTCCCCTCCTAATTTGAAGAGCACTCATTGCGTAGTGTACATAGGCTGTTCATAACAACTTTTACTCCAGAGGTGTTAGTTGTTACGCCAACAGTTCTTTCTGGCGCCCACTGTGGGGCACGAGGCCTTGAAATAACTTCATGTCACGGTTATGACTATCTGGCGTCCTACTGCTCCAGTTCAACAACCAGCTCTAAGTCCGCCTGTTATTCAGCCGAATTTAGTGTTCATCGAAGCAGAACAGTCAGATATTATCAGTAGCTTGTGCACATTTATTTTTGAAAATCATACATCTACCACTCAGTGGAGGAACGCAGCTACAACTCTGGATAAAGAAGAAGAAAAGGCAGATCTTGCAGCAGGTAGACGAGTTTTGCCACCTCCCGCGTGGAATTAAGCATCCTGGCGTACCAAGTTTACATTAGAAGAAGGAGAAGAAATCCTCCTGTCCAGCCAGATCTTGTTTTTGAAGAAGCTCCTGATCAGTTTACTGAATCAGAAAATTTTGAAGAAGAATCTCCCATTCCAATAGCAGAGATGGGTGATCGTAATAACAACAACAATGGTGATGATCACAACGGTCGTAATGGAAGAAACGCAAGACGTCCGGTCCCCTTGCCTTGGGGCGACAATATTGGACCGTTGGCTTTACCAGGACATCATGAATTGCCCAAGGGATCACGCAAGTTTTTCCTGAGATTTCATGGCGATGGTTCTAAACATCCAGATGAACATCTATCAGCATTCACGGCGGCTTGTTCCGTTTGGCATGTTGCACATGAGGACATCACCGTTCGTCTTTTCATGGAGACTCTTGAAAACAACGCAGCAGAATTGTTCAATAATCTTGAGCCAGGAATTATTACCAGTTGGGCTGTCATGAGCGAGAAATTTTTGGCAAGATTCAAGCCTGCCGAAGACAATCATAGATTATTTGCACAACTCTCAAATTCAAAGATGGAGAAGCATGAATCAATGAGAGAATTTGTGGCAAGGTTTAATCGCCTATTTACACGTCTTTCTCACACCTTGAATCCATCTGATGAGATTTTGATGAGTTCTTTCATCAACACGTTGCCGTCATAAATTGCCTTTTTCCTGAAGATAAGCGAAGAAGATGATCTATAACACCTTCAGGAGGAAGCAATCAAGCTTGAAGATACCATGATTACAACCGGCAAGATGAAAGATGATTCGATCAGGCCGCTTGTACAAGCGTCGGCCGATCCGTTGCTATAGAAGGTAGCAAATGAGGTGACGATACTAAAGCGGCAGTCATCACCTCAAGGGAAACTAGCCTTGCCCTCACCTCCTTTTTAGTCACAACCAGCATATCAGCCGAGGAGGGTAACTTTCAGCCGTATAATAATTTCAAGTCGAAGTTTCCGCAAGGACAACCAAGACAAAACAATGAAGCTGAGAAGGCTACGGTCTTTTGCACGTTCCATGATTCAGCAGAGCACACCGGGGTTACTTGTCCGGAAAATCAAAGAATGAATCAGCTCATGGGATTTTCCGATTCCGCTCCTAGTTCAGACTTCATACCTTCCAGTTCAAACGTCATCTCTTCATAGACAGACGAGTTTGATGGCGACTCCGCAACGGGATATTTTGATCGAGAACCCGTTATTGAAGAAGAAGAAGAATCCCGTCGTTTTTCTCTTGCAGTGAATCACGAGAATATCACCTCACCTGTGTTCACACGTGCTCAACATTTCAAAGCACAGAAGGAGGAAGAGGAAAAGCGGAATTTGAATACAAAAGCAAAGGAAGTAGTTTCTACTTCCAATCAAAAATCTTCACAAGAGAATATCTTGCCAGCAGCTTTAGATACGTCTTCAGCAAGCTTTGACATTGTTTCTTCCATGATGAAGACGAAGGTACAGATATCTCAGCTGGAGTATTTACAAGATCATCCAGAGCAGTTGGATAGGATCTTGAATGTTCTTAAGAAGAAGAATGTCGTTCAGCCGACATTACTACAATCCTCAGTTCCTGCAGAAGAGAAGCCGAGGCCATTCTATATATCTTTATCTATAGGAGGTTTCAAGCTGAGCAATTACATAATTGACAGCGGAGCTTCGGACAACGTAATGCCCTTACAGATTATGAACGCGTTGGGACTTTCATGCACCCCGACTCAGGAAAAGTGTTATTCACTTGAGTCTAAACCGGTGCCGTTAGTTGGTCAGCTCAAAGATGCGCAAGTGAGGCTAGCGTCATGTCCAGAAAAGAAGATTATGATGACTATCCTAGTAGCTGATATTCCTACCAGTTACGGGATGTTAGTAGAAGTTTTTGCAAGGATCTTGGAGGAGAAATACAAATGGATTGGTCGTTCGCGACAATCCCATTGAAGAAAGGTACTTTTAAGTTAGAGCCGGAAACCAAATCAAAGTTTACAGTGGTAAAGTCCCAGGACCCACATGCTCAAGTGTTGTATCAAGACACAGGTCCAGGCACATATGCTATGGTGTCTGAAGTAACAGATGATTGTCAGAATTTTGCTCTTTCCACCGAATTATCAGATGAAGAATCGAAAGTGTGGACGATGCAGTTTGATGGAAGTTGTTCGACTTCAGGTTCCGGAGCGGGAGTAGTGATCATCTCTCCCGAAGGTCGTTTATATCCATTTGCATATAGGTTGCAATTCGATTGCACTAATAATACTACAGAATATGAGGCGCTCTTGTTAGGTCTCAAAAACGCGAAGGATATGGGGATCAAGCTGCTTCAAGTTGAAGGAGATGCAGAGCTGATCGTAAAGCAAGTCAGAGAGCAGTTTCACGTGAGAAAGAATCATCTCCAGAACTATAGGCAGAGAGTATGGAATGCAATTGAATGGTTCGATGCATTTAATATCAAATACATTTCGAGAATGAACAATAGCAAAGCTGATGCGCTTGCAGTTTCAGCAGCTCTTTTTATGCCTAACTCTGACTTTCGTCAGAATTCATTTGCTATTGAGTTAATCTATAGACCAGCTGTTCCTGATAACTCAGACAACTGGCAAATCTTCAATGATGATGAAGATATCAAAGAATTCCTTGTCATGGGAGACAACTACAAAGAATTGTTCTTTGAAGGGAGTTTAATTCCTCACAAAGAGTCAATTACTGAAGAATCTAAGGTTATAGAATCTGGAATCATACAGTTGAAAGGAAATCAGATTCCTAAAGGTTTTGTATCCTTAGAGGATATTTTTGACAGGCATGATCATTACATCCAAGATCAGAAGAGGTCAGGGGTGAATACTTCGTCAGAGTACAGTCAAGTCAACATAGGTACTGAAGACAAGCCTCAGTTTGTGAATTTGGGTAAATGTTGTACTCCTGAAGAAACTGAGAGGTTTATCGCCTTATTCAAGCAGTACAAGGATGTTTTTGCCTGGTCATATGAAGATTTAAAAGTTTTCACACCCATTGAATTGTCTCACACAATTCCGCTGAAGTCTGAAGTGAAGCCTTTTCGGCAGAAACAAAGACATTACAATCCGCGAATTCAAGATACTATCTACACGGAAATCTAGAAGATGGTGGATTCCAGAATAATTTTTCCTATTCATCACTCCACCTGGGTGTCAAATATTGTTCCTGTGCGCAAAAAGAATGGAGAAATCAGAATTTGCGTTGATTTCAGGAACTTGAATCAATCGTCCTTAAAGGACAATTATCCCTTACCGATCATGGAGCATACATTGCAGACAGTTACCGGATCGGAAATGCTATCACTTCTTGATGGTTTTTCTGGTTATAATCAGATTGCAGTGGTTGAGGAGGATCAGATCAAGACAGCTTTCACCACACTGTGGGGAACGTTTGCTTATGAGAGGATGCCTTTCGGCCTTATCAACGCCGGTGCTACTTTTCAGAGAGCCATGGATTTAGCGTTTGGGGATCTTAGGAATAAGATCATAGTCGTCTATCTTGATGACTTAACCGTTTTTTCAGATAAACGGAGTGATCACTTTTCACACCTTGTGAAAGTGTTCGAGAGATGTAGGTATCATAAAATATCTTTGAATCCAAAGAAGTCAATCTTTGCGGTTACGGAGGGCAAGTTACTTGGTCATATCGTTTCCAAAGAAGGTACTAGAATAGATCCAAATCGGGTGGATTCAATCAGAAACCTATCTCTCCCTACAAGCAAAACGCAGGTGCATTCATTTTTCGGTAAAGTTAACTTTATCCGAAGATTTGTACCTGATTTCTCAGAGCTGACGAAGGAGATTTCAGCAATGATGAAGAAGACGTCTACATTTGTGTGGACGGACGAAGGCAAGCAGGCCTTTACCAAGATAAAAGAAGCTATTGCTAATGCACCAGTGTTAGTTCGGCCTAACTTTCAGAAGGATTTTATTCTTTATTGTTATGCGTCAGAACATTCATTGTCTGCCATTTTGACACAACAACTCAGCAAGGAGGGTGAATCTCCTATTGCTTTTATGAGTGCTAATTTCAAAGATGCTGAGATGCGTTATTCCCAGATCGAGAAGAACGCTTATGCTGTCGTCAGAGCTGTCAAGAATTTCAAATTTTATCTTTTGAATTCACATATTACGGTGTATGTCACTGATCCAGCAGTCAAAAGTGTGCTTACTTAGCAGGAGATGGGCACGAAAAGAGGGAATTGGATCGCAAGAGTTCAAGAATATGATCTGGAGATTAAGCCGACCAAGCTTGTTCGCGGGCAAGGTCTTTGCAGATTATTGGCGGAAGATGGAGATCGTAAGTTCAAGAGCAATGGTGGAATAGTTTCAGATCAAGAAGTTGAAGAGGACCTTCCTTTGGTCTTACTTGTTAATTCTGCAGAAGAATGGTACACACCTCTATGGTATTATTCAACGTATGGAGAATGTCCACGTCACATGGACAAACAGCAGAAAAGAACATTGAAATTAAAAGCACAGAATTTCGTGCTAGTTAATAACGTTCTGTACAGGGCGCCGGTCCCAGCTCAGTTGGTTAAGGTGTTCCCTGTAGCAGGGCGCCCACCATGGGTTCGACTCTCCGGCGCTCCCGTGGTACCGGTTGGTGTGTCCCGCCAGCACTGCCGGTCACGGTAAAAAGTTTACCGGCGGTGGGGGGTTATATGGGGGCGTGCTGCCGTTCCCGTTAAAAAATAACGTTCTGTACAAACGTGGCCTTGACGGAACTTTCTTATTATGTGTCGGAAAGGATCAGCAGCGAAGGTTGTTAGAGGCTTTTCATAATCAGGCGTGCGGAGGACACTTTTCATCAAGGGTCACTGCATTTAAGATTCTACGAGCACAGTTTTATTGGCCAACTATGTTTCGTGACGCATATGATTGGGTGTACAAATGTCAGTTATGTCAGCAGTTTGCTGGTAAAGTGAAATTGGCATCCTTTCCTCTCAGGCCAGTTGTCATTGATGCTCCATTTCAGCAGTAGGGTATTGATTTTGTAGGTCCCGTCAATCCAAGTTCAAGCAAGGGCCATGTTTTTGTCCTTACAGCAACAGATTATTTTACAAAGTGGGTTGAGGTAATTCCTACTAAACGAGCTACGTCCGAAGTGGTTTTGTAGAAACCCTAGTTCCCCCCTGATACTGATTCTAAATGAAGTTTTATGTTTTTCTGACGTTTTTGAATTTTTGACCGTTTTTGGGGTTTTTGCATAAATAAACAAGAATGCGATTTTGCTAGGAATATGAAATAAATGCTTTAAAAATAATCTAGCTTCGTAAATAGCAAACCCTAACACGAATACTGAGTCTGGATCATATATTAATCTTCTGCAATTATTACAATGAGAATCTGATGACATGCAAAGTAAAGAGGGGACAAATACTTGAAAACCTGATTTTGAAACAGCAATAAATGTCTGGTAATCTGGTACGGCTGAGATCATAAATGTCCTTTCTCCCTCTGTTCTATGGTGGCAAGCGGATCGAACCACTTAAAGCCTCCAATGTGAATGTAGTCAAGTTGAAAAGAAGCGTTTTTCGAACATGAACCGCCCTTTGCTGGCTGATGCAGGCGGAGTACGAAAGAATACGGCGAAATACAAGCGGCGACAATTGTAAGTGCGGCTCATTTGGCAAGAAGATCTCAGAGAGGTGAAGCGCCTGGGCTTATGTATTCCCTGCGGAGGAATGCGCTGAAATCAAAACCCTCGAGAATAGCAGGAGGGAAAGAAACGGTCTGGCTTTGATGAGGAATGCGGTACGGCGGCGATGAATGATTTAATATGACCTTCCTTTTTAAGTCTCCCGAGAATAACAATACAATAAACCCTCTGGAATGGTGCGCCCTGATGATTGGTTTTCTTCTGAAAGAATAAGCTCTCTGGAACTCTATAGATAGATAACCTCTGAAGATCAATTAATTCTATGAAGCTCTGTAATTTCTTCTGGGTGAAGAAATCTCGCAACTGGCAGTAAATCAGGTGATATCTCACACCCTGAGGCGATTCAATGGAGATGGCTCGTTCTCCAAAATTCGAACACAAACCTAAAGGTCTCGGATTCTCGGCAAAGGCGGCAATTTTCCATTCACAAAAATGTCATAATGCTATACCCAAAACCCAAGACAAATCCACTCTTATCTTTGAAAAAGTCGCGATTTCCTTAAAATAGGTTTATTAAAATATTGACTTTTAATTCTTTTATTATTTTCAATAGTCTCGAGTCAAATATTTTAATATTAATTTAAATGTCCATTTGGCCCCTTCTGATGATGGGCGCACCCCTCAAGACAAATCACTTAAGTTATAATTTTAAATTATAACTTTATATTATAATCATTAATTAATTAATATTTAATCAATGTAATTAAATATTAATATTTCTCCCGTTACTTATCCGTTTCCTATTCCGTCTGATGCTGACGAACTCTGAAGTGATTCCGGATGCCGCCAAAGCCATACTGCTAAAAATAGCAGGGGTCCCTAGCACTTGAGGGGCTGCCAAAAGTAGCAGCTGCAGAGTCTCCGTCGAGAACTAGCTTGAGCCAGTGATCCAGCACCACTTGTCAGGCTGAGCCAAGCTCCCCAGCGACCCTCCCCGCCACTGCAGTAGGCCCTACGAGGGTCTCTGATGGGCCAATCTTACGATCTCGTGCTTCTAGCCAAAATGGGGACATGACGGTCGCCCTCCCCTAAGAGTATTGCTTGACCCCCAAGACCGTCTCTTTCCACGATCCATTCCTTCCGGCCACATCTTCCATTGCATCCATCCAAACTCATTGCGCAATCCATCCACAGATCTAAACCATTTTGTCATTCCATTATTGAATCCTCGGCCGCTGGCGGCTCTCCAACCACCATCAGCGGGAATGGTGAGTCACTCAGTGAGACCACCAATGCCTGCGTGTCCAGCGGTAAGCCACCGGGATCCCAATACAATATGAATCCACATCCATCTGTCATGCAGAGATAAACACTTCTAAAAGCATCTACTATCCTGGATCTCTCCCTGTCCTCTGCTAAACCCTCATGGATGTGATAACTATCCAAGCCATCATGCCAACTAACAACATAGTCGCCCTGTAACCATGTACTGGTATGAAAAATCTGCGACATAGAAGTATCAAGCTCTGTCAAATACACATCGGCATGATGTAAAACTAACTGTTGCCCCTGCAAGTAATACCCCGCAAACTGCTGAGTCAAGTACCTGCATCCGCTAACCCCATCTTGTGAAGATGGTAACTCTGCACACAATAATGAATTACTCCCCTCGACTGTACCGAGAGAATCACCCTGTGCACAAGTATGGTGCATCGAATACAAATCATGTACATGTGGATCAAAGGAAAAACTATAAGCACTCCTCACCATGTACACCTCATTAAACTCCTCTGTGAGTTTTGTTTGGAATCTCGATGCACTGGAACAATCCCAAACACTACGAGCATCACCCAACCTGGAACTAGTGTCAAGAGTACGATTAGCCTCCAACTCAAAGAGTGGATTATCATAGACCAAACCACCATCAAATTCAAATAATGGATTGTTCACAAACTGCACAATCACTCTATCCTGATCTGAATCATCCATCTCTGAATCGCTGGAATAATAAATTGAATTGTACTCCTGACTTGGCTCAACCCACTGCCGATCATAGTCAACTACATCGGATGAAAAGACTGATTTGCTTCCAGGAGAGGGAAACAAATCATCACAAGTACCAATCTCCCAACTGGATGAGACTCTGAATATCTGCTGTGAAGATGGACAAGTATCGAGGGTTGTCACACAACTTCCCAGTGTATCAACAACCATGTCACAGGAACTATCAATGAACTGCCCTGCATCACCTATCACAGAACTAATGTCGAGAGGACCTGGTGCAACGCGTGGCTCACTGCAACTGTCATCTAGTGTACTCATCCTATCTGTACCGACTGCTCCTGTGACCGTGCTGGATGTAACCTCATCCTCAACATCTCCCTCACTACTAGGAACCATGGGTGTATACTCCTCACCAACCGCTGCCATGGAAGACTGCACTATATCCAAAGGTGGTGAAGATTGTGCTAAACTCAACGCCACGGTAAACCTCTCAATCTGTATCTGTGACTCTCGAAGAGCCAACTGGGTGCTATGCAATGAGTCCCTAGTCACCTCCAGCTCATGAGTGAGCTCATCAATCTGTTCTCCCTTTCCCTGCAATGCATCATAACAAATGCAATCCCACTCGAGAAGAAAATCCCTGTTCGCAAGCAATTTAAGGTAGTTTTGTTTCATCGTACCAATTGCTTCTCGGAGTGCATGTATCACTGCAAGGGAGAAACCACTCTCACTGTGCTCCTCTGTCAAAGGCGGACTCCAACCATAGGTAGTCAACATCTGACGAGCAACGTCAAAATGCTCAAGGGCGGTGGCAATCATATTATCATTCACTTGTAGTTGCCCAACCAAATGATGCGGACTCTGAAGCTTACGACCCCCATACAAGATTTCCGGCTCACCATATGCACTATGATATGACGCTGATCCGTCATCGCTCACCGCATGATAAGCAACATCATGTGTGCTTTCATCCATGCACACCTCAGCATTTAAGGTACTGCTGCTCGGTACCTCAAAGGATGGCTCAACTGATACGGTAGAAGTTGCTGGTCTGACAGTATCTTCACACGCTTCTACTCCAACAGTGACTGTATGCCCATCCAAAGCATGATCCTGGGATTCCATATCAACATATGAATCCTCTAGCTGGTTTTCAAAGGTCTGATCCGAAAAATCAGATTCACCATTACTTAAATTCCCAACACCAACTGCATCACTCGTACCCAACTCTTGAGTCTTTTCATGCGACAACTCAATAGGAGTACTTTGCATGTGTGAAACCTCTGTTGTGTCATGCTCACGCGAAGTTTTGCCAATGCTGTCATAAAAATCAGAAGTGGCTTCAATAGTAGAAACTTCTTGAGTCACCTCCTGCAAAGACGATGTAGGTGAATTATTACCCCAAGCTGTGCTAGTACTGTCTTGACTCAAATCCGCACGCTTATCAAATTCCTGTAATAAATCTCTGCCTACTTCATAGGGATTTGAAAATACCATATCATTCTCATGAAGGATTGTATCACCCTTATGCGTAGATTCTCTATCCGTTCCAGACGTAAACAACTCACGAGCTATAGTCAGATATTTCTGTCTTGCCAACTCTGTCTTATGGCAAAGACTCGGGTGCACATCCACGTAACTCACGAAAGGAAGTTTTGTTTTAATCTTCTGAGGTAGAATGCTATACTCCTGGAACATGCTAATCACTTCTCTTTCTGCGTTTTGTGGTGTTCTGTCAATCGTGATCCTTCCGCTGATCTCAGGTGATACTAACTGCCACTCGTCGTTCGCTGTCCTAAATGTATCAACGAACAAACCCTCATGCTGTTCACCTGTTATAGCCTCATCGGGCTCCTGTCTCCCGAAAGTAGGCCTAGTAGGCCTATCTGCTGTCCGTGACACTGTCCTAGGAGCTCTCCGTGAACTTGCAACACTCCTGTCGTCGTCACGATGTGGTGGCGATCTCCTGATATCCGGTCCTGCAGTTAGCGCGATTGCTGTAATACACCATTTATTTGCCGTTGACACGCGAAGATCTGCGAGTGCATGCAAGATCTGCACCACGACCGACCTCCCGATTGCTTGTGAGGAATCTTATTCTAGATTAGCGTTCTGCTCCGGTCGTAATTCTTGTCGGTTAAATTGACCACATGTTTCCGGCGCTGTTTGGCACGTCTGAGATCGAACTGATGCAATCAACCAAAAGCCATTGAATATCCCAGTAAAACCAGCTGTTCCGACTCTGAGAAAACTGACTAAACCCTGAGGATAAAGCGAGGTTAGCTCGGTGATACAAGCAATGAAACCAGTTCGATCTTTTGATTCTAGCGGGATTTTATGTTTTTCTGACGTTTTTGAATTTTTGACCGTTTTTGGGGTTTTTGCATAAATAAACAAGAATGCGATTTTGCTAGGAATATGAAATAAATGCTTTAAAAATAATCTAGCTTCGTAAATAGCAAACCCTAACACGAATACTGAGTCTGGATCATATATTAATCTTCTGCAATTATTACAATGAGAATCTGATGACATGCAAAGTAAAGAGGGGACAAATACTTGAAAACCTGATTTTGAAACAGCAATAAATGTCTGGTAATCTGGTACGGCTGAGATCATAAATGTCCTTTCTCCCTCTGTTCTATGGTGGCAACTAGATCCAGACCCTTAGGCGCGCCTCCAATGCTGAAGAATGTAGTCCAAGTTGAAAGGCGTTTTTTCCCAGAGCATGAACACGCCCCTTTACTGCTGGTACGGCCAGAGTACAGAAAAGTACGGCCAGAAATACAACAGCAACAATTAATAAGTACGGCTCATTTATGGAAGATCTCCAGAAAGCACAGAGATTGGCGCCTCAGCTTAATATTCCCTCTGGAAGACTCTGCTAATCAAAACCCTCAGAATAACTTAGGAAAGAGACAGTACGGCTTTGTGAGAGGTACAGCTGAGCAGCAATGAATGATTTGTGCGGCCCTCCTTTTAAGTCTCCAGAATAACAATACAATAAACCCTCTGGAATGGTGCGCCCTGATGATTGGTTTTCTTCTGAAAGATTCTGAAAGAATAAGCTCTCTGGAATTCTGTAGATAGATAACCTCTGAAGATCAATTAATTCTATGAAGCTCTGTAATTTCTTCTAGGTGAAGAAATCTCACAACTGGCAGTAAATCGGGTGATATCTCACACCCTCTGAACTGATTCAATGGAGATGGCTCGTTCTCCAAGAATTTCGAACACAAACCCTAAGGTCTCCGTTCTCTGGCAAAGACTGGAAAATTTTCCATTCACAAAAATGTCATAATGCCCAAAACCCAAGGCAAATCCACTCTTATGCTGAAAAGTGCGATTTCCTTAAAGATAGGGTTTTATTAAAATATTGACTTTTAATTCTTTTATTATTTTCAATAGTCTCCGTCAAATATTTTAATATTAATTTAAATGTCCATTTGGCCCCTTCTGATGATGGGCGCACCCCTCAAGACAAATCACTTAAGTTATAATTTAAAATTATAACTTTATATTATAATCATTAATTAATTAATATTTAATCAATGTAATTAAATATTAATATTTCTCCCGTTACTTATCCGTTTCCTGTTCCGTCTGATGCTGATGAACTCTGAGGTGATTCCGGATGCCGCCAAAGCCATACTGCTAAAAATAGCAGGGGTCCCACACTGCCTGCCAGGAACTGCTAAAAATAGCAACTCTGCAAGAAGTCTCCGATCGAGCCCAAACGAAGGCCAATTGATCAACACTGCCAATCTGAAGCTGAGCCAAGCTCCCAAACGACCCTCTAACCACTCTGTCAGCCTACGAGGGTCTCCTGATAGGCCAATCTTACGATCTCTGATGCTCGCCAAAAATGGGGACATGACAGGTTTGCAGCTTTCTCAAGGAGAATATCATTTCTCGCTTCGGAGTTCCTCAGAAAATTGTGACTGATAATGCAACTTGCTTCTCGTCAGAGGAGATTTTAAGTTTTTGTTTTGATCACGGCATCATGTTGTCTCATCCATCAAATTATTACCCTCAAGGTAATGGACAGGCCGAATCATCCAATAAGAACATTGTCACAATTATACGCAAGTTGGTTGAGTCAAATCAGCGAGCTTGGCATACCAAGTTATACGACGCTCTTTGGGCTGATCGTATAACTCCTAAAAGAGCTATTGGCACCTCGCCTTTTATACTTTTGTATGGTACAGAAGCCATTCTTCCCATTACATTGGAGTTGTCTGCTTTACAGCTAGCATCTGCAGTGGAAGATGAAGAATTCAATGATCCTATTCAGAAGAGGATCTTGCTCCTAATGAAACTTAAAGAGGAAAGGACGGAGGTTGTTGATAAGATCACTCAACATCAAGAAAGAGTGAAGAAAATTTTTGATAAGAAAGCTCGTCACAGAGACTTTCAAATTGGAGATCAAGTCCTTTTGTGGGACAAAAGGCATGAGCCAAAAGGAATGCATGGAAAATTTGATTCCTTATCGTTAGGGCCCTTCCAGATTCATGAATCCGCAGGAGAGAACACATATATTCTTTCACACCAGGATGGAAGGCTCTTCCCGCTTCCTTATAGCGGGCAGTATCTTAAGCACTTCAACCCTTCGGGGGAGGAGTAATATTGTAAATATTTTGTAAGTAATTTTTATGCTTTATCGTTATGTCGTATTGTGTTTCCCCGTTTCGTGATGTTTTGTTTTGTTCTAGGTGATTTAGGTAGTCTTGTTTAGGTGATTTTTAGGTTAGGAAAACTCCGATGTTTTTAGGTGAATAGGGAAAGTCCTGACTCCAATGCCCAATTGTAAAACACTGGTCTACTTAACACTGAGATTCCTAGGTTCTCCTATGCCGTAGATATCCGACATGGTCACCAGACAGAGCCTAATGTTGTACCCAAACCAAAATTTTTGCTTCATCAAGGCATTTTGCACTAAAAAGTCTAAACCTTGCTAAAATGTTGTAAAACACAATTTTTGGGCAATATCAAACATGGAGTTTTTGTCAGTCAAAGTAAGTTTTATTGATCAGAACCTAAAGCAGAGACTCAGAATGGAGCTTTTCACGGTAGAGGAGCATCTCACGATGCCATTTCACATGGCACACGGTCATTTCAATGATCGAAACAGAGTTTTTAATGGTCAAATCATGAAGATTTTTCAAAGGAAAAGTCAGAAAGTGCAACTATAGCCCAGGGGCGCCCAGCTTTTTGAAGGTCAAGATCTTGTTTAAAACGTTCAAGCATCCAGTCAATCTCTTCAGAATTAGTCTGGCTATCCGTTCAGCTATCCAGCTTAACTTTCCGAGACCCACAGCTCCGGAAATCAGCGTCAGAAGTTGAAATCCCCAAATTTCTAGATGTGAGAAATTTGTCTTTTTCAGCCAAAAGTCCGCCTCTAGCCTGAGGGCGCCCATCTTAAGGAGGGGGTAAATCTTGGCATGTCCGATGGAAAATACAGTCAATTTGTTCACGACTAGTCTGCTTATCCAACGAGATATCAAACGTAGTCATCCGAGTTTCAGAACTTCGGCAGCAGTCATCCGAAGATCAGCTTAAAATAGAGTTTTCACGTTTCTGAGCTTCTCCGTTTATTCCCAGTGCAAGTACAGCCCAGGGGCGCTGGTTTAAAGGACCCTCCAGATGGCAAAATTTGTAGACAGACTCTTCCTAACATCAGTAATACTCTAGCCTAGCTCCGCAACGCATCATTCTGCTTGTCAATCCGACGTTCTAGGTGGTCGTGGCGGAGATTCTACTTGCCAATGAATTTCGTTGAAAGTAACCAACAAACGATTTTCGCTAGAATAAAACACGCATCGGCTTTTTGAGGTCTTAGAGTTTTCTTGCCTCACCTCCAGACTTCTCTCTGTAGGCCCTTCCGCTGTCCGTTAAAATGGGTATAATGCCTCGAATCGGGTCATCCCCCACCCGTATATCAAGGGTCAAGTAGGGTACTGATGAAAGTTTGAATTTAATAAATGACGCTGCACATAAGAGCCAGGGCGCTTTTTACTTTTGAGAATTTTAACATAGCTTTCAAATTTATCGTGCATACTGGCTTGATGCAGTAATGTCTCCGTGCATGTAGGAGCCATTTCCCGCCGCTAGGTTCACCATTCACCGTCGGCAGCCGTTTGAAGCGTCAGATGGAAGTTCGAGAAATGGCTAAGTCTGGAACACGTAAAAGCAATTTAATCAAAGGCGCCTAATTTTTCAAGGGGTTAAACGATGGATTTTGCAGTAGTGTCTCCCAGCAGACATTTCTTCCTTGTTTAGTAGGCTTTCCGTTGAATATCTCAGATCAGTCTCAGCATCACCCGGTCATCCGGAAATCATTGTCGAAGTTGGCCAGTCGTGACAGTGCTATCAGCTATAAAATAGGGAGTTAGTAAAAAATGAAGTATCTTTAGCAAATGGGCGCCTATGTGCTCAAGAGATGACTTTTCGGAATCGTTGAAGTCTCACGATGAATCTCAAAGCTTCACTCAGGTTGTCAACTGAAGTTCAAAATATACTTATGTATAAATGGCGATTTTCTATTTTTGGCGCCCTTGCATGATAATAAATATTTTATTATTATTTTCAAATTTGAACTTCCAGTCAGTGGCAGTGGAACTGAAGGGAAACCAATCAGAAGACTTCTATTATTGTTAGGGTTTTGAATTCTTGCAGTTATCAAATTGGTGCGAATTTCTTCTTATTTAACATGGCGCATTCTTCATTGATATTCACAGAGCTTTCAATTGGAAATTCGATTTCATTAAGAGCAAATTCAATCTTAAGTGAAAATTGTATTTTTCAAAGCAAGTTCATATTTTCAAAAGGAAAATCGAATTTTATTTTCAAAGCAAATTCAAAGATAAATTCGTATTTTCAAGGAAGAATAGAGGCGCGCATCTTCAGAGCAACTCATCAGTTTCAAGCAATTCGCAAGTTCTTCAGTTGCAAATTCTTCAATATTCAAAGGCGTTTTCAATATAATTCGCAATCCTTTTATATTCGCAAGTTCCTCAAGATCAAAAGGCGAATTCAAGATAAATTTGTATTTTCTCAAAGCAATTTTAAGAGAAATTCGAATTTCCTCAAAGGCAAAAGGCGCAAATTTCAAGAGGAAAATTCGTGGTTTTTAAAACAAACGAATTCTTCCAGTTCAAAGGCAAAATCTTCATCAATTTCCAGAGGCGATTTTATTCAACATATATTTTTGCAGATCAAAGTTCACAGTTGTCAGCAATCTAAAGAAATCTAGGGCGATTTTCACAGAAGAAGGCATCATAAAAAATGTCTTTTTCATCCTTTAATCTCAGATTTCTCACAGAATACAAATTGCATGTTCCTGAAATTGGCGAGTTTGGCAAGTCTCAGTATCTGGATCATTTTCATATAATTTCCTCGAGTTGAAATTGTGCGTTTGATTTTTCACGAATTTTTAACTTCAGAACGTTCCTTCTTGAGTTATTAATTTTCTCAAGTGAAAATCTTTGTAAGATCGAGTAGAAGTTGAATTTTCGCAAATCTGACGTTCTAGGTTGTCTTATAATCCTTTTCTGGACAAAACCCATATTTCGGATTTTTCACTGAGAATAATTCTTCGAAAGGCTATTTTTAACTCTTGCAGGCTATTTTTAGATTCCAGAAATCTTGTCAGAATATAGTCAAGTTCACAGTCAACAGGCGAGTTTTTCATAATGCAGTTCACTCAGCTCGAATACAGGACCAAAACCGTCCTTACTCATGATTTCCGCAAGTTGGTTGAGACAGACCTTCACAAAGTATTGCCAGAAGCAGTGCTAGACCCAGTTAAGATTAGAAGTTCAATCATTCAGAATATTGAGCAATTTGGTTTACTAGAGGCCGCTTCCATACCTATCTCCGTTCACTGTGTTGAGTTTGTGATGGCTTGCATTAAGCATTACAATCCTACTACTCGTGAGATAGCGTCAATTGACGGACGGGTCATTTACAGTCTCAAGCCTCTAGATATCGAAAGGAGTTTTGGCATTCCTCAGCACCAGAACAGTTTGGTTATTTCTATGGAGCAGTGTGAGAAGGCATTTGATGCTGATATGGACAAATGTCAGAAGAAGATGGCAGAAAGATGGTTAAAACAAGCAAAGAACAGATTGCCAAACAATGTGGGTCGTGGTGAATAAAAGGATGAGTACGCGATTCTAATCACACTCCTGAATCGTGTCTCAGGTCAAGCACACGCAAATGTTTTCCAGTCTTGGATGTATTACATTATTGGTCGTATCATTTCTGGGCAGGAGCATTATGACTGGGCATCTTTCATCAGCGACATTCTCCACACGCAGATCACCGGTTTCTTAGTTGCCCATGAGTTTCACATGTGTTCCTATCTCGTGTACCTGATCGCTTATCAGGGTCAGTTCCGAGGACTTAACACCGTGGGCATTCTCACTGCTCAAAAGTTTATCAAGATATGATCAGCTTGAGTTCACTCATTAGAGCCCAACGCCACTTCAAGCGTGTCTTCACTGCTTTCTTTGACTTACACAGTTGAGGAATTTGGACCGTGAGTTGCACGCCTCGTGATCTCGGCAGCTGCTAGGCAGCTGGCGGATGGATGGGCAGATTGGTTTATTCAGTTCCCAACATACACCTACATCCGAGTATATGGCTTCAAAGGAAATCCAGCTATGCTTCCACGTTATCCTTCGGATAAGACAGTCTTTTAGGAGTTCCTTAGACAGATGCATGATGTTCATCGTCTTCTACGCCGCAGGCACAGACCATCACTTAACTTTCCTTTTCAGTTTGGAATGTATTGGTGCAAGTCGGCAATTGATAGTAAGATCGCAGGGCAAGAGCTTGAGAAATATAATCTTAAGTATCTTGTTGAAGCACGTGCCTATGACCTTTCAGGTCATTACATGCCCCACCTTGGCCGGAGGCATTGTTTCTATGAGGATTATCAAAATTGCGCATGACTTTAGGTTCAGCAGACGCGAAGTACGTCAGCTTCTCCTCTCTGCATGATTACTTTTGTCAAGATGTGGGAATATCGATGATGAGGGAGAGGTTCCCGCTTTTCAGAGCAAGTCGATACACAACTGTTGCCAGCAGTTGATTGGTACGCCAAAGAATACGCAACGGTCAAGGAGAGGTCAAGTAGAGTTATTCAGAACAGTATACTTTACCTCGACAGCAAGAAGACAAGAAGGGTAAGTGTGCCCAGAGCAGAGCCGCCAGTAGTGGTGAATCCTTCGCTACCTTCTTCGTCAAAACCAAAACAAAAGAAGAGGAGTAATCCTCCTAAGAAAGTACAAGCGCCAAATAACTCAAAGGGCAAGGCGCTTGCCACTGTTACACATACGGAGCCTGACAGACAGCCTATCACAGAGCCAGTTCAGGGGTTAGTTCAGAGCCCGCCAGCACCTGAGGTTCAGCCTCAAGTTCCTACATCAGTTTCAGAGCCGTCACCTACTCCAATTCACATTGAATTGGATTTAGACTCTCCACCTCGCAGTGGGTCTTTTACACACTCACTCTCATCAATACCTCCTGTCGCTAGTGCAGACCCTTCTAGTAGCATTAGCCGAGATCAATCTTGGATCGAAGCTCAGCTAGGAAGGAAGAGGAGGCAGCCATCTTATGTTCTCAATCATTCTGATTTTGATGACATTTACCAGGATGTGCCAGATAAGAGAGTCAAAAACATGGTTCATGTAGAGAGAAACACTGACATGGAGATTGTCATTGAGACTGCCGTACCTCCACAGGGGAAGAACTTGGCTGAATTAGAATCTCAGGATTTCGAGGTTATCACAGTCAACCTTGGTCGCAGCACACTCTAGACTCAGGTTGATCTTCTACAAGTTGCTACAGACAGTGCCAGGGATAGAATACTGAAGGACGGAGAAGATAAGGCAGCCCTCAACGCTGAAATCAGACAGCTTCGACAGTATATTTCTAGCCTTGTACATAGACCCGATGCCATTAACACCCTTCCACCGATGCCTGAGCCTCCAACAGAGCAAAGTCAACTCAACCACTTAGTTGCATATGGCAAGCATTTGGAGGAATGGGAGGAGTTCGTTGCTAGAGGCCGTGCGATGCTTACAGAGTTATATCAGTTGCGGTACAATGCACGAGAGCTCTGTATTCGTCTTCAGGATGAGGAACGGGATATGGCAATTAGCAAACCCAGAGATGAAATTATGATTGCTCACCTGAGTGTGGCTTATGATACAGTCACAGATGCAGAAGACAGAGAGGCTATCTACTCTTGGAAAACGCAATTGGTTTTCAGGGCAAAGATAGAAGACACTTTAGCATCAGAGTTGGCTGAGAGTAGAGAGCACATCACTAGTGCACTCCGGTTTGTGAGGACTCTACTATCTCGCTTACTGTGTCGTTACCAGATCGAGGGTGGTGCCTACGTGGAGCTTACCGATGTTCAGTCAGAACTCCAGGCACTCATTCATACCATTTTCAGTGGGGAGACTGTTGGTTGTAAGGTTACTCAACTTACAATCATGTCTGCATTGTTTGACGAGGCAATAAGGAATAGAGGCGAACTTCAGTCTCAGATTACAGCTGGTGAGGATATGCTACATCGACATAGTGTTCTTCGTCAGAGTCTCATAGCTCCAGATAGTGATACAGTTAACAATCTCGTGGAGGGATTGATTGCTCGAGATCACACATAGTAAACTTCAGTTCCCACCTCTCAAGATAGACATTACGCACTCGAGTTGAACTTGGCGTTATCCTTTCAAGTTAACTCGATGTTGTCATCACATGCATATCTATTCTGAGATTCGCCTTTCATACTTGGAGTTTCTTTTAGGGTTTTACGTTAACTGATGGTAGTCTTCCAGTTAACTCGCTTTCAATAAGGACGTGCATGCTCGCACAATTGTCCGTTTTTATATTAGATGTTTCAGTTAACTGATGGTAGTTTCCCAGTTGACTGTATAGTTTACTTCATTAGGGTTTAGCAGCAAATCTTGCATGCATTGCAAGAACTGTAGATGACTCGAGGTGATTTTAGGGTTCCCTACACCTTGATGTATATAAATAAGAGCTTTTGCTCATTTGTAAATAACTTTTGCTTAAGAGAGAAATATATGCTGCGCCTACCTTGCCCTCAATATTGCTCTTTTGGTATTTGTTCATGTGTCTTCGATATTACGATTAATTGTTATGCCACATAGGGTTTCAAGAGATTGTAATGGTGAATTCTTTCCATAGTTTAGATAAATCTGTTTTGTGCATATTTATCATTGAGGTCAATTGTTATGCCACATAGGGTTTCAAGAGATTGAGATGATAAATCTGTTTTATGTATATTTACCATTGTGATCAATCGTTATGCCACATAGGGTTTCGAGAAATTACGGTGATAAATCTGTTTGTGAATCTTTATCATTATAGTCAAAGGTTATGCCACATAGGGTTTCGTGAGGTTGTGATGATAAAGGCTGTTTTGTGAAGACTTTACTATTTCGATCAAGTGTTGTGCCACATAGGGTTCCATAAGGTTGTCTTGGTAAATTCTTAAATCTGTTTTGTGCCCAATAAGTCAGACACTGAGAATAGCTCTCGCCCACCCTGCCTTCAAGTAGAGAACTAAACCGCGACGCGGCCATAGGTCAAACCTTGCTCGCCTCCTTGCCTCGCTTTCCGAGGAGATTGATGATTAAATTCAAGTTAGTAGATTCAAACCAGGAGAAAAACTCAATGGCAAACGACAGGTTCTTTCAAGGCCTTGTGCCCCTGTTGTTCAGGAGCCTCCTAATTTGAAGAGCACTCATTGCGTAGTGTACATAGGCTGTTCATAACAACTTTTACTCCAGAGGTGTTAGTTGTTACGCCAACACAATAAAAGTATATGTTTGAGAATTTGAATTTGCTACCATCGCTTTGGTGTAATTGGATTGGTTGTAATTGACAAATGCAATTGTCAATTTAATATTGAATTGGCTATAAATCTATGAATTTGTGTGAGGATTGGCTTAGACAGCAAGAGTGAGTTCTTTTGAACTGCATCAAATGGTATCAGAGCCCATGATCTTGAGTGTGTGGACAGATCGCCAAACGTGAGGCAATCCACACTGGGACTTGAGGGTGGAGTGTGTGAACAAATCGCCAACTGCAAGGCAGTATACACCTGAAAGTAAGTGCAAAGGCAATAGAGAAGAAGCTCGTGTGAGGGTTGTTGCAAGTAGGAGTCCTAAGCAGCGAGAGAGCTTAAAGCCACAAAAGTGTGATGTGGATTGCAGATTGAGGTGAGATTGCAGCAGATGAAGATGGGATGGGTCGTGAGGAAACCCGTGCAAATTTGGTTTTGGGAATGATATTGGGAAGAAGTGGAGAATGAAAATTTTGAGGAGACGGGAAAGATAGTCCATGAGCAAGTGGGGAAGATTTAGGTCAAGTTAGATGCATTGGAAAAGAGAAGCGAGAAGAAAAATGACGACAATGGAAAGAATAGTGGAAGACATGAGTGTTGCAGCCAAAAACTACAAGAGGAAGATGTGAGAGTAGCCCCTACCAATGCAAATAAAGAAGTTGCAGCGAAGACATGCCATGAGGAAGGCATGGAGAAAAAGGAAGAAAAGAATGAAGTGAGTAGCGAAAAGGTTGCAATGAATGACGAAGGTGAAGAAGATTTGTTGGCACAAATTTCAGCGATAGAGGGTGAATGGTTTGAGAAGATCGCAACAAATGAAGGAGAAAAATATGTTGCAGCAATTGGAGACAACATCGCAACGAAGGACATAGAGGAAGATGTCACAACAACAAAGAAGGATGAGTTATTTAACTAGTGTGAGTCAAGAATTAGAATCAAAGGCATTATTTCCCGCCAACCTATAAAGTGTAGTAGTGGGCTGTATAAGCTTGCTGTTTCCTTTTTGAATTTCAAGTCGAATATTTTGTTAAGCAACCACTTAATGACATTTAATATTTTACCTTTGTGAGGTTTTGTTTGAGCACAAACAAATAGAAATAGAAAAAGTGGCAGGGGAAGGGCAGATGTTAGAAGTGGCACAACCTATAGAGGAATATATTTCTATATTGAATTTGTGAGTGAGAGGACATATCTAGAAAGCATGTCAAGCATGAATATTGTTGGGTGGAATAGAGGCATTTGTTCTATGAAGTGTGAAGTCCATGTGAGAAGAACTAATATTTATGATTTATTGTTTGACATTAACGGGTGTTTGTAAGTTGATTCTTATTTTCTAGGTGAAATTTTGTATTATTTATTTATTTTCTTATCCTATTAGTGGATTAATAATATGCATTGGTGGTGGACCTCCAAGCATGGTGCATAGGTTGGTGAAATTTTGAGTATAGATTACAAAAGGTGTAATGTCCCCATTTTAGCTCTACACTCTTCAGTGACTATTAGCCTATTTTTGGAAACCCATAGGCTAATCAAAAGTGGAAATTAGGGTTTCCTATTTTGTTGGAGGTTTCAAATGAACTTTTGAAGGGTTGCATGCAAGAGTTTGACAGTGTGCTTTTTGGAGCTTTCTGGGTTTTTAGAGAGCTTCCGGGTATGGTAACATGCATTTCTATTTGGTACCTTGCATGTAGGAAAGGTTTATGGGTTTTTCTAGGTTTTCAAAGAGCTCCATAATGCTGTAACATGCATTTGCTTCTGACAACCTTTCCCAACACTTTCTATTTTTAGCAAGTCATGACAGTTGCCCAGTTTGTGTTCAAATGGAGTTTGCAAACACTTACTATTTATAGCAATTTACTATTTTTGGCAGTGAGGCAATTCAGTTTAGGCATTGGCTTCTTCATTCCTCAAATGGAGCTAAGTTTTAATAACTTGGTCATTTCTTCAATGTTGCTTTTTGGACCTCATGCTTAGGCGATCAACTTCAAGTTGTTTTAAAAGAGGGGACTTGTCTTGGGCGCCTTAAGTGGAGAAGTTTAATATTTTTAAAAGTTATATTAATTACCCCTTATCTTGGATGCCTAGGGAGTTGTGCTAAAAAGGTAATTTAATATTATAATTGCATTTTGGAGATGGGCGTCCCTTTTGGAAGTTGAAGTGTTTCGTGTTCTTTCTTGGAGGTTTCAAAGTGATTCGTTTTCCAAGTGAAGTCTTTTTATTCAAGCCTTGCTTGTTCATTCTCATCTTTTGGAAATTATGATAAGGTTATGCTGCTAAAATATTTTCAAAGCCTTGTTTCGAGGAATGCATACCTCTTAGCTTCTTCTTCTAGTCTTCATGCTTGAAAGATAGTACCTAGCTAGACTTACTGAAGATTGTGCTTCACTCAAGAGTGCAGATAGAGCTTCAATTTGTGATTTATTTAAGCAAATTGTTGTTGTATAATTTGTTCTACTGTTGCTGTTTCATGCTTGGTTGTAGCACATTTTCATTCATAGCTCATTGGGTGAATTTCTCTTGGTTCTGGGTATTGTCTCTCTATGGTTTTCCCTTGCTAGGGCACCCCTTTGCACAAAGTTTCATATTTTTTTGAAGGTGTATGAATTTCTAGAGCTAGTTGCCCCTCTTTGGAGATTGGGGTTTTCACTATGGCTGCATTGGGAAGCATGCACAAATAATCCAGAGATATTTGGCGAGGTTTCTCCATTGGTACTTGATCACCCAGCTCGTAGCTTCCATTTGCATTCAGTTTTGTCTTCATCAAAGGTGTTTGGAGAGAGATATGAACATTTTGGTGAATTATATATTGCTGGTCTGATTTTCTATACATTACTATTTCTTATCAAGCTCGATTTATTGTTTTTATGAGCTTATTTGATCATTTACATGTTATATCAATTAGAGAACATGTCTCTAACATTCTAATGAAATTAGTTACAAAAACTAAATTGTTGTGCAACTAATTATGAATTTTGTAAAGCTAGTTTAGTAGTACTAATAGCTATTTAAAATCTGCACTTTATTTCTTGTTAATTCTCCCACTGAATAAGTGGGTGAGATTGTTATTTACTTTTCAGCTTTTTGTTATTAATCCCCCCCTGCTGAAAAGTGGTTGTGCAGAATCATGGCTGACATGCTGCCTAATTGTTAATTTACTTTCCACTCCTGCTGCATAAGTGGTCGAGTTGTAATTTATTTTCTTATATGGTCGGCTAGCCACCTATCTCAGTTGTATTTCATTCTATTTTGCTAATGATCCTCGACATTGTATGCTCTCACCTCACCCACATTGGGATCTTGGTGATCAAAAGGTGAAGGTTTACTATTCTTGTTGGTTTATATTTGGAGCTAACGCTAACAGTGGTGGAATTGTGCGATATTTTCAAAAAAAAACTTAAGGGGATATTTTGAAAGGTCATCAGTTCAAACCATGTTTGAGCCTCACAGTAATTTTTTATTTTCTTATTTCACCTTTATAACATACTCATATGACTAGCCATAGGTTTTTCAGCATTGTGAAATTTTCTGAAAGTTCATTTTAGGAAATATTCATTGAAAATAGTATCATAAGGAAATCTTTGTAAGAGGTGCTATAAAGATATATTTGTAATTAGATACTTTTTGGTAAAAATGGCACCACAACAATGAATTTTTTAAAATCATCTCATGCTTGTGCTATGAAAGTTATAGATACTTTGCATTGTTAATCTCACAACATTTAAGAGATTCCATTGTTAGATCTGATGGCTAGAGTATAAAAAAGAGGCTGGAGGAACTAGAGGTTGGAAAAAAAAAATCTATCTCAAGCTAGCTTCTTGCTCTACAATGGCAGGCTATTTCAGAAGCACCACCACATTTGTGTCCCTTCTTGGAAGGGAAGCTTGGGATTTTTTGGTAGTATTTGTGGATAGTGTAATCACTAAAAGAGGTGTTGTTAGTGTATCTACATTTACTATTTTTGTGAATGGTGTAATCACTAAGAGAGGTGTAGTTAGTGTATTGGTTTTGTTCCTATTTAAAATTGGAGGAGAGATTTGCTCCTTTTTAACTCTAGAGGGATTTTAATAATTTTAGAGAAAGGTGCACCCTCAGAGGAGAGTTCTTATTTCATTGTGCAAGCACTAGAAGAGGGATTTTGATACTCTTAAAGGAGAGTGGACTCTTAGAAGAGAGTTTCTCTCATTGTGCATTGGGGTTGGATTTGTTCTCTCATACGGTATTAGAGGATTTGCAGGTATGGTTTGAAAATTAGGCATCCAATGACATGATCAGTTTGGTGTGTCTTGGGTGAGTTAAGAGATTTGGTGGAATTGCTTCATTAAATTTTGATATGGGCTGTTGTGTTTTGTCCTTTGTTTGGATTGATGTAAGAAGGGGGGAATGTTAAAATTTTATATTACATCTATAGGTTAGTATATTATAGTTTTGAATAAATAAATGCATTAGTAATGTTAGTTAATAAGTGTCATTAGTAATTGTATTAGATTTGATATTCAGAAGTTATTTTCCTGTTTCTTAGGGTAGTTTGGGTTGTTGATAGAAAGAGGATTTTAAAAATCTAAATGCAATCAATGATATATTATCCCAATGTGATAATATATCACATAGCATTTTATATCTGCAACAATGGTATGATAATATCTGTGTTTGCTCTACCAATTTCAATAAGGCTTAATTTGCCTTATCAAGTTAAATCTATTATTGAGAATTTATATTCCGTATTTAATTACAATAATCCCACTGTATTTTTCCAATAAAAATAACATTTTGAAATTTAAGCTTTTGGTAACTTTGACCACTGATTCCTTCATGATTTTTATGAATATCTTGTCTTCTCTGATCTAATCTTAAAGACGATTCATATAGTCCATCTTTCTTGTAGTTTGGACCTTGAAGCAAAAGAGATCCTTCCCTAGTAGTTTGTATTCCATATTCGCACTCTGTTTCCACCAGATGATGATGCTCATACCATAGTCTCTATGAGATATAGTTAATAAAGTTTTGGAACTTTTATGTATGATGAAAGTTACATATCTCAAAATAACTTAAAAGTATGCTAGAAAATAGAGGTATATTTCAAGATAGCTATAAAAACAAAAAATTACCCACTTTATAAAATCTCTTTCATTAACTTAAAAGTATGCTGTAGAGGTAGATTTCAAGATAGCTATAGAAATAAAAATTTACCCGCTTTATAAAATCTCTTCCATTAGAGTCTGTGTAGAAGACTTTGTTGGAAGCCATGTTTGCTGTTATCCGACTGATCACTTCTTTACCAACACCATCGTCCACTGGAATGGGACCAATCTTCAAGCACATTTAAATATCATACTTGTTAGCAAACAAAAATTATCATAGGCAACAATGTTTTGTGTGCATTCATCATTTGATAGTGAAATGTCTTTTACTCCATCAGAAAACAGTAAAAATTTGGCAAACATAGAAAAGAAAAGAACTGTATATATCTTTAGATGATTTCATTTTAGTAGGATTGCTCAATAGTTTCTTGGCAATGTGGATATTGGGCTAAGATAAAATGCTGCAGCAACTGTCATAGTTGTGGCAGGCACCATATTGAAACAATATAGAATGTTAATACACAATAAACTTCCCTAAAACATACATGCAATATTTACACCATCTTTCTTTATCAGTAAGGTATATCTTACAGTGAATTCCACTTCGGCATGTTCCTTGTCCTTGTAAAGTCTGGTAACCTATAACACCTCAAGTTCAAGTCAGTATTTGTATAAGCTTAGATGTCTACATTATATAATTAAAATTAAATCTCTGCATAAATGGCTATGATGCTTCAGAAGAGAATAATCAGCTAATGGTTTAAAATTCAAACTTACAGTCCTGCCATTGACTAAAGAAGGTATTTGAATATACAAAATTGTTAAAGTCAATTTCAGCATCATACAGATTATTTTGACAACAATATACAACAAGATTTAACAAGTGGTAAGAAAGCAATTCTATGGGATTGATATGAATTTGACAAGAGTGAAACTAGTGGCATGTAACTTTTTCTTGAATTGGTGGATTTGAGTGTATTCAAGATATAAATAAAAGTATTCTTTCTATGTTTCATGAATATAGTGTCTGTGATCATTCACAGTTAATTTTCCAGATGACTAAAACCGTTTGATGATTATGTAACCTTCAGTTCATATATTTTGTACTAGGATTGAATAGCTTTCATTCTTTGAGGCTATGTTAGTCAATGTGATTACTTAATTACAGTTGCTTCTATTAAAGTCAATTACAAAAATATGTATTTGAATTTCATATGGTCAAAGCTAAGTTACCGGTTCGGTTTTGGGTTCGGGTTCGTGTTCGAGAACCCGGTTCGCCGGTTCGGGATTTTTTTTTTTGGGTTTGGGTTCGTTTTGGGTTCGGTAATACAAAAACATATAAAAATCAGAAATATATACATATTTGCAGCAGTAATTAAATTCAGAATACACCACCATATTAATAGTCAAATAACATAGCAAAAATACACCACCACTTTATACTCAAAAGTCAAATGTCATGATATAGAATTATAAATTAAAGTTTACAATCAGCCATTAATAATTATTAATTATTGATCATTGATCAATCTGAATCATTTGGGTCATCAAAAAAAGCAGCATCATTAGATGCTAAATTTTGTGTAGAACCACAAATAGCATTAGTGGCACTCGCACAAGCACTGCCACTAGCACTAACAGTACCGCTCTCATGCTCAGTAGTAGCTGCTTCAGGCTGATAGTCATCATCAATATCAAGTGCAGCGAAGTGACTTGTGGAAGCATCCAAGTCAAGCTGCTCTGGCTCAATATCCCACCTCCTTGTGTCTCCTTCTTTGTAAGAACTATCCTTGTGTGTAAGGAGGCGCAAGTTTGAATGCACATACACCAAGTCCTCAGCCTTTTTTGAATGTAGCCTATTGCGTTTTATTGAGTGGATGAAGGAGTATGTGCTCCAATTCCTCTCAGAAGAGGATGAACTAGCAACCTATTAAGACCAAATTAAATTAATAAATAGTTAAGAGTTACAAAAATTAACTAAACAAAATTATTAATTAAAATTTAAAATTAAAATTACAAATATAAATTATAAAACTTACTTGGGATAAAATTTTTATTGCAATAGGTTGGAGGTGCATGTATTCTTGCCCATGGAAGTACCACCAACTATGAGCAGCCACCCTACACTTGTCTCGAAGAGCATCCATATTCTGATCAACACTCCCAGAGCATGCAAAAGCCATAAACTCAGCCCTCACTCGATCACGTTGGTCACGATCACTGAAGATCTACGAATTGCTGCCTTGTACCCTTGGGCCACTTCACCATCCCTATATGGAGCAACTCTTGATGAAGTAGAAAGTATCTCAGGGCTATAATATTTGGGACTCAATGCAAAAGCGAGAAGATGCAAGGGAGTGGTCATTTTGTTCCATCTATCAACCATGATTTCCTGTAGCTCTTTGAAGAATTTTTCTTCAGGATCTTCCTCTTTTGCATTGATGATGGATCTCATCTTCTCAATCATTGAGTCAATACCATCATATACTTCGCCCAAACAAGGTCTATCCAAGTCAGTGTAACGGATCATGCTCAGTATGGGCTCGGTGAAACTGACGAGATACTCAACACGATCCCACCAACCATCATCTAGGACCCTTTGCTTGATCCTATTTGCCCTTTCATTGCTAGATTGCCTCCATACAACCCAATTAGGGCTGATTACCATGGCACATAGTGCCTCACGAACCTTTATAAGTCGTCTCAACACAATTGTGTTGGAGGCAAAACGGGTCTCGGCAACCTGTTTGAAAATCAAAATTAAAATTAAAATATAATTTAAATATAAAAATCAAAGTTTAAAAATTAAAATTAAAAGAAAATTCAAAAATTTAAAAATATTGAGAATTAACTTACCTTCAACAACTCCAATTTAGAGAATTGTCTAAACATTCCTTGCGTCATATGGTGGTTGGTGACAAACATTTGGATGTCTTCGCCCTCCGCATACACCTGTTTGATCCATTCAATTTTGGATCCAATTTTTTGTAGCATTAGATTGAGGGAGTGGACAGCACAAGGTGTCCAAAAAATGTGTGGATACTTCTCCTCAACCAATAACCCAGCAGCCCTACAATTTTTGGCATTGTCGGTTACAACTTGCACAACATTTTGATGGCCCACTTCTTCAATAGCTTGGCAAAGGATGTCAGCAATAAATGGACCATCTTTCACCTGTCCTTCACAATCCACTGCTCTCAAAAACATTGCCCCTTTAGGGGACACAGCAATAACATTGATCAATGGGCGATTTCTTGCATCTTTCCATCCATCAGAAACTATGGTCACCCCTGTTTCGATCCACGAATCCCTTATGGGCTTCAAAGAGTCTGCTACATGTTTCACCTCTTTCTCCAATAAGGTGCAACGCACCTTCTCAAAACCTGGGCCCTTATACCCCTTTGGAGCCTCATTAATAGATTTCACCATTTTTTGCCAATATGGTGAACGAACAACATTGAATGCCAATCCATTGGCATAGACACATCTTGCTATGTCTTGATCAGCAATCTCTCTTGCCTCATTTTGAAATGAAGCTTCCAACGGTCCCTTAGATCTTTTATTTGAAGAGGGCATGGTTTGCTCTTGAGGGATGTCCATAAATGGATGGCTTTCTGTAGGTGGAAAATAAGATGGTGTAGGGGGTTTCATGGATCGAGATCCTTTCTTCAAAGGATGGCTTGTTTTACCACTGGTTGTTTTTTGGTCTGCCTTTTCTTGCTCAGCAATATATTTCAACACTATATCGTCTGGAATGCCTTCGTTGTTTTCACCTGGACAATTTTTGATGCCTGTTTCAGGGATCCCGCACAAATGCCCTTTTACTCGACTGTATGAGCTCGAATATTGAACATTGCAATGACTACAAATCCAAATATATCCTCCACCACCTGGAAGTTGCCGAACCATTTCTACATATTTCCAAAGGGGAGAGGCTGGGTTTATTTTGAAACGAGATTGGATTGAGCCTGAGGAGGTACCGGTTGCCATTGTAATACGGAATAGTGAATACCTAAGGCACAACATATTGAAATTTTGGTATTGATTCATTGAATTTGAAAGTAAAAGACTTAATTAATTTCAAAAAAATGAAAAAATTGAACATGTGTTATAGACATTTAGAGGAATGAAAAGTAAAACAAAAGAATTGAAGTTCACTTGTGAAAATTAATGTAAAAAAAATAATCAAAAACTTCAAAGAACCTACCTCTTTTGAAGAAATCTTGCTCTACGATCTTCTTAGCAACGAATAGACACTTGCAAGTGCTTAGGAATAGCACAACAATCAACTTTGAACAATCTACGATCAGCCTTCAAGTCTATTCCAGCTTGTGCAAGCAAAAGAGAAAGTTCAGCAATGGAGGCAAAAAATTCTTTTTTCTCATTCACAAATTGGTAAATGAGTTTCACTTTACCTATTTCATGTTTTTGAGGCAAGTATTAGGGTTAGACTTAATAAAAAAGTCCCTAAAAGTCAAAAACGAGTCAAGAAAATCATTAAAAAATGAAAAAAAAATTGGAAAAACGCGCCCAGGCGCGGAATTGAACCCGGGTTCGAACCAGGTTCGAAATTTTCGAACCCTGTCCGGACCCACAGTCATGGGTCCGGACCCTGGCCGAACCCACAGTCCAAAATCCGGACCCAGGGCGAATTGCATCGAACCGGACCCGAATTCCAGACCCGATTCGAACCGGACCCGAACCCGGGGCCTATACTAGCGAATCCGGTAACGTAGGGTCAAAGGCTTGCAAAAGTGATTTAGTGAAATAAAAAACATTACATATCACTGTATTAGGGAAAAACAAGAAACAGAATACGCTGTGTAGAGATAAAGCATCTGGAAGCTCCTTTTGAAGTTGTTTGATAGTTGTATAGTTTATTTACAGTTTCAACCTAACACATTAATTTTCTTGATATTACACATTCTCACAGTAAATATTGTGAACATTGCTTTTAGTTTGAAATTTGGATTTTTACCAATGTTGAATCTTGCAACAGAATATGTTCCAAAGCCCACTGAGTTTTTTTCTCATAACAACAAGAGGAAACCGAAGAAAAAGCATGATAGTACTTTATTGGGAACTAAAGACAATGTATAAGTAATTTCTAATTTAATCCTATGGCATTCCATAACTTGGCATTAGAATGATGACAAGAATAAGGTTTTACCTTTGGTGCAAGTACGAGTTTGCCACAAACAACTTTATTGATGATCTTTTCTCACGTCCCCTTTTCTAAATAATTAAATTAGGAAAACAATTTAATAATATTTTAAGTCAGGCTCAATCACTTTATTTAAATATGGCAACTTAAATAGAATTTTTATTACATTTTTTAAAAAAGTGTCTTTTAAACACTTGGAGGGAAAAGTGTTTTTAAATACTTTGGAGGGTGTTACCTCAGTTTTGGTCACATGCTCTAAATCATTCACATCTATCCTGAAAATTTTTGTTTAAGTTTGTCGGTCTGATCTTAAGTTTTGAGAACCTTATTGGCTTCCGACAAGATCATCAAAATTGTTCCTTGGCCCAATATCTTTGTGGAAATCCTTAGAGTTCGCTTTTCTAATTAAGTTATGAGAATATTGTTGGGGCCCGATGGGATTTCCATAACCACTCAAGGCATGTCTATGTACAGAAGGTTGAAAAAGCTAAGGAAAAGTTTATCTTTTTCGGAATTTACAAAAGGATTTGAAACCTTTATTGGTCCCCGACAAGGTTTCGAAAACCTTCTCATTAACCAATGATACAAGTGTTCAAACGAGTAATCTTCAAAGCAAAGCTAAGTCGGGCAGACATTCAAGAAAGGAAAACAGTAAGCGGTAAAATCGGAGGTTATCATAACTATAGCGAACTCCAACGGTGTACTTGAAACCATTTCAGAGCCCAATATCACCTCAAGGGCAGTATTTTTCAAATATGCTACAATAAGAACAATCATGCTAAGCCATATAAAGATACTTATTTGTTGAGTACAGTACAGTGACATAAATCAGAGCTCATCACATGTAATGACCCTTGCAAATTTCGGCCTTTATTTTCAGTTTCGCTCACTTAGGTATTTCGTAAAACAGTTGGTGAACAATTTCTTTTCAGCAGATAAGTGATTTCTCCTTTTTGTTTTAAGTTTATATGATGACAAGGATGCATGAAATGACTTAGAAGACTTCAACTTTCAATGCCCAATGACTACTAGTGCAATAAGAATGCAAATGCAATTATTTCTATGATTTCCCAATACAAATAAGTGACTGATTTTTATGCAAATATTCTGTTACAGCAGTATGACATTTGGTCAAACATATCATGAGTAAATTCCAAACTCCACTGATAATGCAAAGACTCAGGATTGTTACATGGAATGAACATATACAACAATGAGCTTTTGGTCAAACACTTAACATGAAATCCACCTAAGCAAATGCACACCTACAGCAGGTAGGCATTTTGACAAACATGTCATAAGCAAACTTCTTGGTGAATAGTATTTCGAATATGTCTCCAAAACTGATTACAAAATTGATTTGCTTTCAAGATACATATGCAATTTCTAGACAGTGATATGATCTCTGATATTTGCAGACTTTGGTTACACTCTTTTTAATAGAAATGAAGCTGTAGACAGCAATTTTACCAACTACAGACCAGCAAGCTAAATGCAGGGAAGATGCAAACGATGACAACTAAAAAGAACCTAGATTAAGCGTCTTGTTGCAGCAATGTCAATTGATGCAGATACCCAACGATTTCCTTCTCCAAACTTGACTTCAATGATGCTAAATGCATAATACTACTGTAGCAAAATCACTGTAGCACCGTCACTGTTCATCGTTACTATTCACGCACTGTAGCGCCATCACTGTTCATCGTCACTATTCGCACGTTCTGCAGCGCTGTCACTGTTCATCGTTACTATTCGCGCACTGTAGCGCCGTCACTGTTCATCGTTACTATTTGCGCATTGTAGCTCAATTACTGTAGCAACAAAAATTTGATCTCAAGCTGAAAATCGAATTCTTCAAATTCTGGAGATGAACTCTTCAAAATCTGAATTCATTTTCTTTAATCTCTTTCAAAATCTCGACTCAAGAGGGCTGAGAATGAATGCTACCAAAATGCATATATTTCCCTTTCAAGACTTCAACTATGCCATGCTAGGAGTGATGTTCCACACTCGAAAAAATGGCTGCTAGGGTTTTCCAAACCCGAAGACTAGGAAGCTCGAGCTTTCACATGAAAGAAAAGTTCATTTTCAAAAAGTGCCGAATGATCTCTCATTTTTCTCTTTTATATTTCCCCATTTAAAATCATAAAGTGACTTTATAATGTTCACTCTTTAAATATTTCAAGGAGTCACTTTATAACTTAACTTATTAATTATTTAATATCCCTCTTTTAAAAATAATTTAAGACTTACGTGATATTAAATAATTAAGTCACTTTGTCCAAATTTAGGGGACATTACATCACAAGTGCAGGAAAAGAAAGAATACATTCACAAAAGAGATAAACCCGAATTATCAAAATACAAAATTATTTATATATTCATATACATATATATATGGCTTTACATTTATCGTGTTTACACTCAAAAAGGGGAGGTTCCAATACGTTCCTTCAAACACAAAGGGTGAAAATAAGGATGCAAATCCCCTCCACTAATTCCTGTAGCCGCTCAATTTGGGCTGGTGAGAACAAGTTTTCATTAGACTCTACAAAATGAGCAAACAGTCCCATGTTGTTTTGCTTGAGTCTAGCATGAAGGAGAGCTACAACTTCTTTACTAAGCTCATGGTGGCATGCCATTGCAATGCAGATGGCATCACCCACTAAACCGGTCATTGGAAATGCACTCAGACCTCTAATGGCCATTGTCACCCTCATCAGGTACTTTGGCCTAACTAGGCACTCCACAACCCTTATTCCCCAATCTCAATTTCCTAAGGGCGAATCACATTGTACACAAAATGCTCAAGAGGCTCAAAATTGTGCACATGGACATGATTCAAAAAATTCTCTCTGACAATCTTCTTGATCACGCCTTTTTCAATGTCATTGTGGATTAGGAAGATATCTTTCAATTGGTCTGCCACCCACCTTCGGAATCAATTGCATTCCACATCCTCAATTGTGAAAAAATCACTCTTTGAGGAGGCATCACTTGCAGTGCTCGATATCTTTGAGCAATGAAATTAGATTGGTGAGAATAGAGGTAATTCTCCTTGGATTTATAGAGGCGGAATGGCATGGTGGGTGATCGATATCAAAAATTTTCTTGGGAATGACTACCGTTTGCAAGGACAATAATATTGCTTTGGGATTTAATGAAGATGGTTGTTGATGTGACTTAGTTGCATTACATTTTCAGTTCAACAAGCGGTAATTTCAAGTTGAATCCTTTGTTGAAGTGGTTCAAATGAGTATAATCGTAGGAAGAGATATATATTAAATGCAAATTCAGGAGATTGCATGCCACCCACATGTACATTAAACCACAGGGCTAGCATACAAGAAAGGGTGCTTCGTTCACCTATCAAAATCAGCTTGAGAAAAGTAATGTAATTATAACTGATTTAAAGTTAGTCATAAATGTTCTTTGGGTATCAGTTTCTCTAAATTAGAGGGTTGGTTTTCGAAACTGTCATTTGATATGATGGCAATTATGCTAACGACAAAGATTCAAAATTGGGATTCTATAAATCCACGTTTGAGAGACTTTGGAGGGTCTGAAATTCTTTTTCTGATTTGCACTGTGATGTAATGGAAGGAATGAGGAACATTTTGAACTGGATTTTAAATTTCAGATGATTCTTTGTCTATGAACTTTGAATTGTGAATGTAATATTTATATTGAATTAGTCTATCAGCTGAAGGATTATTTGGGGTTTCATACTCTGTGAAAGATGATTTCATAATGCTACATTTGCTTGTTTGGAATTAAAATCGGTTTTTTTAAAATCTATTTTATCTGCTATTAGAATTCTAGTCTTTGTGCTAGGGGGCTGATAGCTTTGTTTAGTTTATCGCATTGATTTCATAGTTATGGATCAGTGATAGTGCACCTTTCCCACTTTTTGGTTAAAAGCATACCTTGAAATGATCAATTGTAATCTTTTAGGGAGCTATACCTCGATAAGAATTCAGAGGAAAGTCACAAAATGAAATTGTGATCTTTCCTTCTTGTTAGTATCATTGAACTTTTTTTAATGGGCTATAGAGTTGATGAATGATGTGTTTTAATAAGGGCCAATCTGCCCACTAACAAATTTTTGGCAACTTCACTAGGGAATGAACAAGATATTATAAAGGTTTCCTTTGTCATGCAACAAATGGTCATGCCACATGAAAATGTCTTTCTTGTACTTCAACCAAATCTTGATTGGATGCAAGCACAGCAGGAAGATATTATTTCACAGTTGAATACCCTAGCTTTGAGGTACAGAAGAAACGCTGCAAATTATATGAGAGAAAATTTTGTACTTGAAGAAGAAGAGTGAGCACAACGACCAGCCAAAAGGGTAGTTGAGAGAGCTCCAAGAATTGAAATTGTATGGTATCCTCACCTTCAACCTCATCCAAACTATAATCAAAACCCTGCACCCAATCCAAATGTTCCCTCGAGGAATTGATTCACAAAAAGAAATTTTGAAGGTGGGAAAAGTATTCCTAGAACAAAGAAATTACTTTTCCTTAAATTAAGTTGGCGACTTTGTAGATTCCTTTTAGTAACCAAACAACAATTTGTATGATGGTCGTTATAGCACCTCAATCTTGGAAACCGCTTTGGACCCATAGCTCTACCTCTGTACAACGTCTTACCTCAAGGATCAAGAAAGAATTTCCTGAAATTTTAAGGTGAAAATTTACAATATCTTGAAAAGCATATTCGGGCATTAATTGTTGCATGTGGAATCCTGGGAGTTCAAGATGAAGATGTGTTTGTAACGTTGTTTGTGGAAAGTCTTGTTGAGCGTGCTACTAAATGGTTCTGGAATTTAGAACATGGATGTATGACTAGCTGGGGTGGCTTGGAGAAAAGACTTCTGGGTAAATTTAGAGGTGTGGTGGATATTGCTGCTCTATTACCTCAATTTTTTCAAATTAAAAACGAGGAAGGAGAATCCATTCGTGACTTCATTGACCATTTTAATAGGGACTTGCAGTGGATTCCTCAACTTGAGCAACCAAGTAAGCAAAATCAATTTCATATTTTTATTTCTGCATTGCATCATGAAGTTCAATTTATTTTTAAAAAGGACAAGGTGTGCAATCTTGAACAAGCAAAACTAGAAGCTGTTAGTATCGAAGATGACTTAATTTTGTTTGCGTTAGTGTTTTGAGTAACTGCAGGAGGTATTTCCCAAAGAATAAAATCATAAGGCTAGTCGGCCTTATTATTACAAACAAAATTTTGTATTTCCTAGGTCGGCTCAAGAGGAGAGCAATGCCTAGACTTGTATATATTGGAGAGAGAGTCTACTCATTTAAAACATTCACATTTAGATTCAAATAAGAAGTTCGCCTAAACAAGTAAAGATTCTCCTAACAAGCAGAAGTTTGCCTAAACAAGCAAAGATTCACCTAACAAGCAAAAGTTTGCCAATAAGGAGATTGCTAATCAAAAGGAGTTTATTATTCTGTTTAGAAATTTGCACTACTTACAGTTGTTTTATACTCGTGCATTCTGCTTTTTATTGGCTCTCAAGTGCACCTCTTGAACTATTGTATCTGATCTATAATTGATTAAATTTCTACTGGGTTTTTCCCTTGAGTAGAAGGGTTTTCCTAGGATAATTTGCTTTGTCTTCTATTTAGTGTTATGTTTCTTTCTGATTTGCATATTTGATCTAAAAATCAACATGGTATCATAGCAGGTTTAGGAATATCTGATTAGATTTGACTAAGCAATTCATTGAACATTATTCCTACATCAAGAGCAGATCCTTAGCAGAAAAAAAGCAGCAGATAGAAAGACATGTGGCATATTAGAGCAGATCTATAAGGCAAGTTTGGAGCATATTTCGTAGTGTTTTTTGGAGCAATCATTAAAGCAGTTTTGGAGCAGACTTGAGCAGACTTGTGAGCAGTATGTTTCAGACTTTTTTGAAGCTAAAATCGTGAAGAATACAAGCAGACTTTGAAGGTGTATTATTGCAGACCTTAGAAGCAGAAATCAGATTTCTTTTGAGCAGTCCTATTGAAGATAAAGTTCAGATTTGAAAGTATTTATTGAATATCAAATTGCAGATCTGAGTGTAGGTTAAGTGAGTAGAAATTCAAAGCATATTTGTTTAGTGAGAAAAATTTGTTGAAGACAATTCTTTAGGGCAGTTACTCGGAAAAGAAGATGGCGTCCGGTGTCAAGGTAGAAGATAGGCTTGATGGAACTTCAAACTTTCAGCCTTGGAGAACAAAGGGTACAAGGTTGCCTTTTTTGAAGGAAAAGTTTTTGCTTGGCCCAAGAACTCTAGCATAAATTCAGCTCGTGTGATTGGTATTCACCAGGAGAGTCTATTCAAATTATCAATTTGACCAGTTTAGGCATTATTACACGGCTCTATTAGTTTGAGTGATCTTTGGCATAGGAGACTTGCTCACTTACATTTCAGAGCCCTTCCCTCTATGATGGCTACTAGTCTTCCGAAGCTTCGTGAAGGAAGCCGAGTCAAGCTTCTCGCAATGGTGGAGAGAAAAGATCTGAATTGGAAGCTTTCACTTTTAAAGATGTTGATATAAAATCATTCAGTGTCTTGGTGAGTGTTGGTGACTCACCTCTTGAGGAAAGGATTATTTGTGATTCAACGGGTATTATTTCCAAAGCCAGTATTCAGTTGGAATCAAAGGAACAGGATATTACTTTCATCCCAGATTGGCATTCAGAAGTGTTGAATAAAGATTCCAATAATAAGAAAGTGAGAATATGGGGATTCTTAGTCCTAAAGAGGTATGCTGGCATTTCAATTAGCACCTCTGGAGTGCTTATTGGAAACGGACAGCTATGCACAGAATTAACTGCTCTTCAAATTAGGAGGGGAAGCTCCCTCTTTTGCTGATGGTTGCGTAAAAGTAAAGTGGACTAAGTTCCTATCTTTTTTACTCAACGGCAGGGCACAAGGGTGCATAAACATAGTGTGTTGCAGCTAAGGTTTTCTCTGGTTTTTGCAGATCTTAACTACAACTAGGCTAACTTTTAATCTGTCCTATTTCCTCTAGAAAAATAGAGCAAGAGGATATAGGAGCGGGAATGGGATGGTTCAATTACTTGGACAAATTGTCTCTCAGAATGCTTCCAAAGGCTCTAAACTTCCAGATTTACGCCGAAATAGAACTCATGCAAGTAATCATCAAACGGTAGGCTAGATCTCAGGATTCCCAAGGAGGCACAATGCTCTTTCCGAGGTGTAGGCTGAAATGTAGACTACTAGAAACAACATATAATGATAATCCTACTCTCTAAATTCCCAAGGAGGCGTAGTGCTCTTTCCGAGGTGTAGATCGAAAGAAAGATTATTGGAAACAACATACAATGATAGATCTTGAGACTTTTGGATCAAAGGAAAGGTAGCTCTCCTGATTTATTATCTCAACTTCAATCAAAGATTACACGTTGGGACAACAACTTGCACAAAAGAAACAATCACACAAAAGGCGATCAACCAATAACACATGAACATAGATTGAACACACCTATCTAAATAGAAAGAACACAAGCTCTACATAGCATTTGACTATCACAAATACGATTCAAGAACATATACTAAGCGAACAAAGTCAGGCTTTTTAGCTCAGTGTTTTGCTGTCGTGAAGTAAAGTTAAAATACAATGAGCTCAAGGATCTTATTTATAGAAGCTCGACATAGTAGGCAACCCTAAAATCTCCTTGAGTTAACACTTAGTTCTTGCCAATCTACAAGATATATTCCTATGTCTAAAAGTAGGTAACCTAACAGTTAACTGGGATGTCTACTTCAGTTAACTGATTCTAAACTAAAAGAGAACTCCAATACACAAAAGTGCCTCCAAAATAGACATCCATAATTAGTGGAAATAGACATGCACGATCAGTGGGACAATGAGTTAACTTGGAAAGAGGCATCAAGTTAACTCCTGTTGTCATAAATGCTATTTTAGAGGGGTAGGACATCCTAACTAGGTGTTTACACCTCATCACCTCGAGTCAACAATTCCTCTAACCAGTCGTTGACTACCTTTGCATTTGGGTAGCTAATATTGCGTAAGATGATGACGTGTCATCACATCATTTCCTCGCCACCTGCAATCTTCCCCTAATATTCAATAGTTTTGGCAGCTGCATCATCTAGCTTTGCCAACATGCCCGCAATCTGACTTAACTTGTAGTCAATAGGATCATCGCAGAAACTGCTATAGATGAGATCCTAAAACTCTATTTGTACCTTAGCTAGCTCAACGTATGCACCTCCTTCATGTTGGTAAAGGCAAGGGATAGATGTTACCAACATTCTCACAAACATGATAACACCTACCACAATCTATTTATACTCAATCAATTCCATAGAGTTTGTTTCGAAATCTTTCACTTTGTATGCAAGTTGATTTTCCAAGTGTAAAGATGTTGCTTGTTCTCCTCTATGGTAACTGAATTGTACGCCATCTACAAGTCTGAGATAGTGATCTCGTCCACAGACCTCTTCACTATTGTATCTCACTCTGATTCTTGAATCTCCACATGAAGGTCATGGGCTCTGTACCTTAGCTGGTACAGCTCTGCAAGTATACACTGGCCCCTGATGATGAACTCTTCCATTTGATCTCTAAAGTGCTTTCCATATCGGATCAGCTAACTTAGTTGATGTTATTTCGCAAGAAGCTCCAACATTTTTCGAGGCAAGGCAGAGATGTTTGATGTACCATGCATCAAGTTGGATATATACAATCGCAACTGCTGGTTTTCAACTTTTAGGGCTACTTTGTCTTTACTGTCCTTTGCCATTCTTTCTATGACACTCACTAACGCAACTTCAAGGAGATTTTCCTCAACCTGGCGTGTGGTCTTGCCGAGGTTGACCTTCAACAAGGTGAAGTCATCAATCTCTACCTCATTTGCATTCCTATCTTCAGGTGGCACAGCAGTCTCAATGACAATCTCATTGTTAGCATTCTTTCCCACATGGACCTGCTTCTTCAACTTCTTCTCTGGCATGTCCTGAGGGACATGGTCAAATTCTGTGAAGTCCAGTTGGTAGGATGGCCTCTATCTCTTCCTTCTTAGGAGGTTCTCAAGCCAAGATGAATCTTGACTAACCTCATTGGAAGGGTGGATGTTAGGCCCTTGAATTCCTTACGAGTGGGATTGTGTTGCAACATTGCATGGTGGTGTTATGCACCAAATTTGCAGCCTACTGAGATTTTTAAACTCAGTAATCTGGTATAACATGGGACTCAAATTGGAATATTCCGAGCCAAATTTTTTGGTCTTTTCAATTATCAGATTACAACATTACACCCGTTAAGGTTAGAGGATAAACCAAAACGTGCAAAAGCAACTCTAAACAGAATGTACACCAGGATCCCGATGTGGGCAAGGTGTGAGCATTGGTCAGAGGATCTAAAATAAACTGCTTATGCTGTAACTCTAACCAAGAATGGCGCCGATGATGGCGAGCATATGGTCAGAGGGTCTTCTACTCTAATTGCGGAAAAGGAACTCAACACCAAGTATGTGCTACCCAATCCAGGATGGAGTGAGGGGCGACCATATGGCGGAGTGATTACAAAAAAACAATGCTTGAAAGAAATGCTGAAAGCTGAAACACTCAACACCCAGAATGTGCTTGCTGACCCAGAGTGGGAAAGTAGCTACCATAGGGCGGAGATTTATCTATTACAGAATAACTTCAGAATGAAAGAGGGTATTACAAATCAGACGTGAACAATATTGAGAGTGACTGCCAGTACTACTGTCAGTTTACAGATCAAAGGTCATTTGCCTACCAATAACTTAAGAATCTGAAAGCTTATCATTACATCATAAGAATTCTTCGTAGCTTGAAAGGAAATGCCAAAACAATACAACTCCCAATGATCAACTTCTAGTTCTGTCTTTTGTTACAAATCTGCGCTTTAATGAATAACCAGCAGCTTATGGAAACATTAAAATGTTCACAACTCTCACATAACTCATTGGATTAACATGAAACAAAATGCAATGCATCCTAAGAATAATGGCGCTTATGCTAAGACACTGAAATCTGAGCAAACAACCTTAGATTATTTATGCACAATTTTCTATGCAAGCAGCAATGGTACGGCTTCTTGAGATGGGCGATCTGCTCTAAAAAAATAATGCACACTCTAAAAAATCTGCAAACTAGAGAATATGGGCGCCTATGTCTAACAATTCCAATGGGTTAATACCCAGAACAGTATTTTTGGTATTTTATGAGTTATGAATCAAAACATGGATCTGCTGTAACAAATCAGCAACTCCAGAAAGTTATGAAATGCAAAAATCTAAACTTCAAGCAATAACTCTACAACAATGCAAAACTTACTATAAAATCACTCAATAATCGAACCTCTCCCCTAGGTGCTGTCTCTCAAGCACGAAGTCGAGCCCAGACTAAGAGGCATTCATTCCTCGAAGCAATCCCGCAACCATTTTGGCAGCATAACATTAGCATAGACAAAAGATCCCCAAATGAGACCCCAAGGCTGTCTTTTATAAGCTCTTGTTGACCTTCCTTGAAACCCTAACACCTTTTCCAAAGTCAAACCCTAATCCCATAAAATGGCGTCCTTTTCCAAGCATCATTAATTTTGATTTCATTAAATATTTCACTTAAATAAATGCGCCCTCCTTAAAGCCTAGATTGGACTTTGATAAATTTCAACATAAATTTAATATTCCCTCAATGATGGCGCCACCCTTCAAGTCCACCTTTTAAAATAACATTAAGTTATTCGACTAGGCCAAGGTCATAAAATAACATTTAAAATATAATGTTATTTTTAAGTGAAATAATCTCATTTCTCCAAAACTGCATTTTGAAGTTCGAAACTGAATACGCCACTTGAGTCAACTGGAAGGGAAAGTCAACTGCCTGAGACAAACCTGTTAGCTGCCAAAAATAGAATTTACTAAAAATAGTAAATTCCTGGAAAATGCTCTGAATGCTGAGATGAACATACCCCTGCGAAGCTCTCTGAAAACCCAGAAAGAATCCGCCATTGAATCCATCATCTCTGAGCAATGACCTCCTCAAAAATAGGAAACCCTAATTTATCTTCCGACTAGCCTTCGGGTTCCCAAAGAAAAGGCCAATGGTTATTGGAAAGATCAGGTTTGAGAAGGGGACATTACAATCCGCCCTTCCCAAAATTGCTTGTCCTCAAGCAATACCGCCACAACTCTAGTAATTTGAAGACTAATCCATACGCAACAAGTATGATCCCTGGTTCCCAAATGCGTCTCAGGAAAAACCCACCATGCCGATGCTGCACCACTCTGATCACATCAATGAAAATATCATGCCAATGCTGCACTAACTCCCCTTGTAACTCCAAAGTGTTACCATCTATGATTCTCAAACTGAAAGATCTTAAAGGAAGGAAATCAAAATCATGCAACATCTCATGTCCACGATCCCCCGAATTAACAGTATCAACCATACTACTGTCAATCACCATTCTGAGCAATAGGAGAGATAGACTATTCAAATCAAAATCGAACTCCTCCCCATACCTCCACATGGTAACAAACGGGACCATGCCTGCAAGTGTGACCTCTACACATCTTCTTGCAAGGAGGGAAGCATTCCTTTGCAAGAGCTCCACAAACTCATACTCATGTCTCCGCATAAAGCTACCATGCCTCATCTGAATTATACTTGCACAACCATGAAGACTACAGAAAACAATCATAGTTCCAACCCCATGAGTCTCCGAATGGTGAACCAAAGCATGTGAGCTACTGCTGTCATGAATCAATACTGAGAGTAAACTGTCAAAGTTTACATCATCAACCATCATAAGATGAATTTGGAGAGTAGGAAAAGTGTGAAGGAACGAATAATTACTGCTGATCAAGACTAGGATCAGCGCAGTGCAATCTGATTCTCGAGTCCTACCCAAGGGAAAACAACAACACCACTCCAAATCCCAAGCGTGAGCATGTGAGATGACCATCGAGCTGCAAAGTGACACCTCCAAGGTGGTTGGAAAACACACTAGATTCATCTCCATGAGAGAACTACCACCTCTTTGATCATGAGTGATGAACCAACTCTCCTGAATGCGAGAAACGCAACATGTAAAGTGGCTGGTCTGCCTCAAACCAGCAAGCTCGAATCTCAAAATCTGTCCTGGTCTTAGCTAGGAAACACATTCAAGAGCAACCAATCGTTCATTTCTCCAACCCATGCTCAAAATCTCTCTCCAATCCATTTGTTGATGAACAAATGGAACCATCAAGAAGCTGCTAAAGAAAAGAACGACACCAAAAAGTCTGAAAATTTGATTCTTGTCCCTCCATAATTTCTTCTTTCCCCAAACTGTATGCTCCATCAACCCTTGTTGAGAATCCCAAGCTTGAATACCCAACTGAAAATAATCTCCAACACTCCGGCAAGGAAACATAGCACATCTCTGAGTGCTAGTCAAAATCAAGTGCATACTTGTAAAATTGGCATCCCCTCTGATGAACCTTTGAAACCAAACCATGAAAACTTCAAGAACACTGAAGCATGAAACATAAGATGACTTCGAATTCAACTCCCAGAGCAGACTAGCATCCCTCAACCCAAGGAATGGATTGACAAGAGTG